>JAOBRH010429159.1:0-17846 GCA_027575125.1 Umimayanthus parasiticus | reverse complement strand
TCCTCCAATTCAGTTTGAGCTATTAAAAGATTAGGTATATGTGTACCAGTTTCTTGCCGACTTTCAATATCAAAAAATACTAATATTGTACTTTTTTCTCCTTTTTCTTCTTCTTCTTCTTCTTCTCGTTGTTCTTCTTCTTCTTCTTCTCGTTGTTCTTCTTCTTCTTCTCGTTCTTCTTCTTCTTCTTCTTCTTCTTCTTCTTGTTCATCAACACTTACTCTACGAGAAACCCCTCGCAGTTCGTCAGCTCGTCTTTGCAATCTTTGTAATCTTTGTAATCTACGTTCTTCTATTTGGGCGCCTGTTTGAATGTAACACTGATGTGTATAAATATTTACATACTCCGTGCAACACGGACAGCGAGAGTAATTGCACAGATGTCTTTTTATGTCCGACACTCTCTTCAACAACTTAAAGCAAATAGAGCACTTCTTTCTAGTTCGGCAAACTGAAAGGGGCGTTTTTGCAGTTACTTCCTGTCTCTTGAGAGTATGTTTACGATGATTTGCAAGACAGGTGGGTCCATAGAAGTGTCTACGGCAGTTTGAGCAGAAAAAGGCTGGACATCTATCTGTTCTTTGTTGTCTAGCTTGAAGAAAGTCTGCACAACCTTGTTGACAGCACGATTTGCAAAAGTCTTTGTTTGCTTTACAAGAGTGGCGCCCTTCTTCATTGTAGGGTCTGAAGCAAAAAGTGCAAAAGCACCTCGCTTGGAAAAAGGCAGCGAGGTTAACGATTACATCATAATGTCCGTCAGTTAGTAATAGAGCAAGGATTTTTGAACCTTCTCCATATCGATAAGCTTGATAGCCTCGCGACGCATCTATTACTACAATTTGATAGCCTCGCAAGGTTTGTGTCTTCGCTAAACAGTCGAGCTCGGCAGGTCCACAACCTGCGTTTAAATCTAAATTAGCTTCATTCATCAACTCTATAGCTCTTGTCCTTTGGAGACTTCTACCTCCTCTCAAGTATTTATAATTTAGAGTATTAGGTTCTCGATCTCGACCTAGAGCAGTTACTAGGGCTCGAGCTCCGCAAAGCATGTCTTTGTTTGATATCCTAACAACAGACCTTTTCAGGTAGGGAAGAATAGCTGCAGAAGAATTTCCAGGTATAAATTTCTTCTTTCTTCCTCGTCCCTCTTCAGGTACAGCAATATGTACAAATGTCAAGTCTAAAGTGTCATTCACAGAAAATTGTTCATTGGAATTCAGCATATTTTTCAATCTTTCCAACATGGCTTCAGCTCTTTCTGTATTGTTTCTCAATTCTTTAGCCGTTATGTTCCACCCTTCATACGTTCCTCTTTGAAAAGTAGACGAATTAAGATGAAAGTGTATACGATCCTGATCAGCAACGTTCTCATCACTTAACAATCTAAGAAGTGAACGGTGTAGTGCTTGAAGGACTTCTTCTCTGGCATCTTCGTCGGTACGCAGGGGTCTCCTCTGTTCTAAACGAGTGTTATAGTGATTCTCAGCGATGTGGAGACGTTTACTTCGTTGCTGTGAAACAGGTTGTAGAGTAAAATTTAAAGGTGGAATTTCAATGGCGTCACCACCTACGGCACCTCCCTCTTGGTTTATATCTTCGATTTCATCCAAGATGTTGTTGATTTCAGCTAAAGTGCTAGGACTCCAGGCTTCAATTTCTTCATCACTTTCTTCGATTTCGAGGTCATCTTCGAAGAATGTATTTAATTCGCTAATTAATTCTTCTATTTTTGCATCATCATCAGCATCATCAGCATCTTCATCACCGCTTCCACTATCCATGGCGATGATTATTTTCGAAGTGAAGGCGAACACTTTTTGTTTCATATTTATTACGTATTTGAGAACCTCTTAGGAAGCATATTTAAGCTTTATTATAGGGATGGGGGGGTATCCCTATTCATTAATATATTCGACTTTTATTTTTTAATTCTGAACCTATAAAAATAGCGAAAGCTGTAGCGCATCTTCACTTTTTTACAACACACTAATACTCGAAAAAATTGTCGCGTTTAATATGTCATCTAGCGAAGCAGGAAAGAAAAAAAGAGGTATCAAGAGGAAAAATAATAATAACACTCATCAGCCTATTTTAACAGGAAATATCTGCCCTCTTCACAACACTCCTATGCAGCAGTGGACGTCGAAGAAGACATCTTGGAAGCACCTGAGGTGTACTATTAACGAGTGCCCTATTGTCGTCCAAGCTGAAGAGGGGGACGGTAATAAAAATAGGTGGTTGATGTTGATTGCGGACGCTGTTAAACCCGTATACAAAGAAGGCGTATTCAAATTCATCTGTTATTGCAAGGAGCAGGTGAAGTTTGGGATTAGCGACACGCGCAAGAATCCCAAGCGTCCCTATTTGTCGTGTCGAGCACGTCGGTGTTGCCTCTTCACCTGGATGGACCAGGTGCCTGATAGCTGTCTCGCTCAGTTTTGGCGCGAGCAAAAGAAAGGAGAAAGCAACGAGGAGCGTGACTACGAAGACGACGACGACAAATACGTTGACGACGACGAAGAAGAAGAAGAAGAAGAAGAAGAGGGAGAGATTTAAAAGAGTACAAGACGTTTGATTGTCGAACTGTCTTTTTTTAGTTAAAATTAGGTAATGGATCGTTTGTGCTTGATTATAGACTTGGACGGCTATAATGTTAAAGAAGATAGTAATTGTAAAAGTACATTTGTTGTTCGGGAATTTGGCTATTGTGGCTTTGATGAGAAGTGGACAACTCGAACGTGGGGGTCTCACCGTTACAAACCTTGCATACCTTATTCTAAAGTTGCTAAAAATAACAGCAATAGACGAGCTATTAATTATGCTAGTAAATATATTCACGGTATGCATTATACACCTAAGTGTAACGAAGACGCTAAGGAACCTTTGCAATTTAGCAAAGACTTGAGAGACCTTTATACTTCTTTTAAGACCAGTAATCGCTATATAGTAGGTTACAAAGGAGGCATAATAGAGCGAAACATTTTATTCGATTTGAGAATTCCTAGTTTAGATTTAGAATTGTACGGCTGTCCTAAGTTTGATGATATGAAACGTTTGCGTACCGTTCCATCTTGCGGTCATCACGATAACCCTAATGTACATCATTGCCCTCAAGTTGAGTGTTATCACTTCATGCAGTGGTGGCGCAATAGCGAAGGTTACGAATATGATCGCCAGTATGCGGGATTTTCAGAAATTTTGCATGTTACAGATGACTGGTTAGAAGATTAAAAAATAAAAGCTGATTGTTCAATTTGATTTCTCGCTTATTGTATATAAAGAGGGTGAACTTTTTGTTCGATTCAAACAAGCATGTATCTTCGGTGGGTATTGTGTCGCTCGCTCTGTTCCCTACTTTATAAGAGAGGAGGTTCTCCTTCTGTAGAGTGTTGGGATGGCGAAGAAGTTGATCCTGTATCCCTTTTTCGAGAGCTAATAGATGATCCTAAATATAGCTGGGGTCACTTTGTAGCTTACGTGTACTGGCTAACTGAGCATAAAGAGGATGTAGAGTGCCTACTCTATTATAACACGCTGCGTCGTAATTACGCTCAATACGTTCCATCCCTCTGCAGTCTGTTTGCACGCTGGTTGGTATGGGTCCTAGGAAAAAGAATACACCGTCGTCAGTGAAAAAGAGTGACGAATTTTTAATAAAAGCTTACCGCAATCCTAAACAGCCTGGAAGTTTAGGCGGAGTAGAACGTTTTGCTCGCGCTCACAACATAAAGCTTAGCCGAGCGCGACGTTTGTTAGAAGGCGAATATGGTTACACTCTTCACAAGCCCGTTCGGCGACGATTTCCTACTTCTCAAGTTGTTGTAGGAGGAGTAGATGATCAGTGGGTAGCCGATTTGGTAGAGATGCAGCGCTTATCCCGCTACAACCGCGGCTACAAATTTTTATTAGTAGTAATTGATGCTTTTTCGAAATACGCGTGGATGGAAGCTACGAAGAACAAGACAGGCGGAGCTGTATCGCAAGCTTTCGAAAAGATTTTGAAGGGTGGTCGCTACCCGAAGAAGCTGCAGACGGATAAAGGAAAAGAATTTTACAATAGTACTTTTCAAGCCTTACTCAAGAAGAGAGGAATAAAGCACTTCTCTACCCAAGGTGATGCAAAAGCGGCAATCGTAGAGCGTTTGAATCGAACGCTGAAGAATCGCATGTACCGCTACTTTACAGCTAATAACACGCTCAAATACATAGACGTCGTCCAAGATCTCGTAGACGGCTACAACGAAACACCTCACTCCGCTCACGGCTACAAACCTAGTGCAGTAACAATTGAAGACGAACCTGAAGTGTGGAAGACTCTTTACGGAAGTCGAACCGAAACGAAACCCCGCCTCCACAAGGATGATTACGTCAGACTTTCGGAGAGATTGAGACCTTTCAAAAAAGGTTACTTACCCGGATGGACGGAGGAAGTTTTTCGTATCAAAGAGGTACGAAAAGGGTCGCCCCCTACTTACAAAATAACGGAAATAGATCACACTCCTATAAAAGGCACGTTTTACGAGCAGGATCTTCAGAAGGTGCTGATCACCGACGAAACCGTGTGGCGCGTAGAATCAATAGTGCGAAGACGAGGAGATTACTTACTAGTTCGGTGGAAAGGATTTCCAGACAAGTACAACAGTTGGATTGCTAAGGGAGATGTGGTGCTATAAAAACATGTCGCGGGTACTGTGCCTCACAATTTTGCTACGTAGCGTTCTTCTTAACATGGGATCTCAAGAACAGTACGTGACGCTCATCAGCACGTCAAGCACTAAGGAGTTTCCTAACAATCAACCAAACGACTTCAAGAACAGACTGAATCACACTCTACAATTCCGAGGCAATGACTGGGAAGTAGGTCTCGCAAGCATTTCCATACCCGATTCGGGTTTGGACTTTTCTAAGGTCTTTTCAAAAAGTTCTTATTTGATGGCGATGTGGTTCAGACCGAACAAGAAGTTTCGCAGAATTCCAACTTACGTGGCAATGGAGAGGGTGGAATTATCCCAAGTGGACGACGGCGTATCTCTAATGAAAACTATTGTGAACGAATTGGAATGGGGTTTTGCAAAAAGAGTATTTGATGTCCAATGGACAACCGATGGATTGTACACGAAAAACGGAAAGAAAAAAAGATATCCCACGTTTCGCTTTGAAAACTGCGGAGATGATTTGGAACTTATCGTCGACAATTCTGAGATCAAAATGGAAGGTCGAAGCACAGGCCAGATTTGGATCGATCTCGAATTTGGAAAACAGATGGGCTTTGTTCAGGTACTATTGAACGGAGCTCACGACATCGGCAGGAATCTAAAACCCGAACACATTACTACCGCAGTGCCCAACCTGACAGAGAAGAGCAACTTAGATTTAGGACCCACTCCAGCCTACTTCAAAGTCGTTGAACACAGTTTCTACGATAAGCGCCAAAAGTATTTCGCCTTATCGGCAAACGTCAATTGGCGATTTCGCAATCTCAACGACGCCTTCAACAAATTGAGAGGCAGACCTCACAGGTCGATGCAGATCTACTCGGACGTCGTCCAAAGTTCCGTGATAGGAAATCAGGTGACAGACCTGCTGCGGGAGATACCTTATTCCTACGAAGGAAAAGGAACTTCGTTCTACGAGCCCCGTCACATTCTATATAAATCGATCCGAAATACAACGCTCGACGTCGTTCAAGTTCAAGTCTCAGAAACAGACGGAGAACTGGCACCCCTTCTTCGCAGCAATGTTCCCACCATCGTCACTCTCCACTTTCGTAATGCGGCGTCGCTATAAAAGCGAACATGAACGATTAGCTCCTCAGTCGACAACGGATATCATGTTAGGTGGCAACTTGAGACGCTATAGGCCCGACGGTCAAACGGGCAAAGGGCTCCCTTCCATTCTACTCAATACTGTGTCGAAAGATCTAACACCCGAAGTGAGAGACTTAATCGTTAAAGCTGCAACCAAACGCAAATTACCTCCCAAGAAAACCGTTATAAAGAAGGCGAAACGACACGGGCTCAATCTAGCTCGCGACATTCTCGGCTGAACGATGAACAATAAAAAAACGCGCAAATTACCTCCCAAGAAAACAGTTATAAAGAAGGCGAAACGACACGCGCTCACTGTAGCTCGCTACATTCTCGGCTGAACTATGAACAATAAAAAAACGCGCAAATTACCTCCCAAGAAAACAGTTATAAAGAAGGCGAAACGACACGGGCTCAATCTAGCTCGCGACATTCTCGGCTGAACGATGAACAATAAAAAGCGCTTCGCCCCACCTCTCAAGGCTTTCCGGCGCAATACTACACGTTACGGTACCGTGGCCCCCTTTCGGAGCGATTCCACGCTCAGACGTCTCGGCATCGAACGGATTCCGAGGCTTCGACCGACCTTCGCGAACGTCGGACTGAAGGCCGCGCGCAGAGGGCCGAAGGTTGCACGCAAACGTCGGAGACTATAAAAACCCCACCGCCGTCTTTTTCTTCTCTTAGTTTTTGTCGCTCGCGCACCATGGAGGGACACAGACAGTCGACCAAACTGCTCAACGACCACGTCCAACTCTTTCAGGTACCGCCTACGGACGCAACGGCATCTTCGGTGCGAGAAGTAGAGTATTACCCCATTTCTACGGCGACGATAACGCCCGTTGAGATCACAATCCCTCCGATAAGCGAGTACCTCGACTTGAATCGCACGTTCTTCAAACTCGAATACGTGCCGAAGAAAGCGGACGGGACGAACATTGCGGGAGGCGAATTGCTCAGCCTCGAAAATAATTTTCCCCACACGGCCATCAAACAACTCACGGTCAAGGCGAATTCTACACTGCTCACAGAACAGAACGACACCTATCACTACAAGGCCTTCATGACTCAGCTACTCAACAAAGACAAAGGAGACGTCGACACGACGATGCAACTGAGCTCGTGGCACCCCAACGACGGAGGGAGAGAATGTGCCTCGATCAATCCGCCCCCGCTACTGACGGCTACGAATGTGGACGCCGGAAACGCTCACTACGCAGCCCTGTCCGCAACGCAAAAAGCGTACGTAGACGGAATGCTGAAAACGAGAGATAAGCTCGTCGGAGGTCCCACGAGACTATTCTTTTTTCAGCCGATCACTGAAATCTGCACACAGCACAAGTACATTCCCCCGCAAACAGAACTGTACTTTCGCCTGGACCTCAATCCGCCCTCCATCTACATGCGAGGCGTAGGAGAGGCAGGGCAACAAGCGGCAGTCAACTTCAAAATCTCCCTCATCACGTCTCAGGTGCGCTTGAACCCGGACACTTTTGTGCGACTAGCTAAAGCTAGAACAGAGAGCAATCAAATAGTAAAATTTACAAGTCCAAAGCTTCGCGTAAAGACCTACAATATGCTTGCGGGAGAGAGGAATTTTCAGAAGGACGACGTGTTCGTCGGGCGCATTCCGGATCGCTTAATAGTCGGTCTCGTCGACACGCGAGCAGTCAACGGAGCTTACGAACGCTCCCCGTTCTGCTTCCAGAAATTTGGTATGCAAGAAATCAAACAGGTCATAGACGGCGAAGGTTATCCTTATCCAGCTATCGTACTTAATCACGACAACAAACACAGAGATTTGGAAGGCTACTTTCGCCTGTTACAAACTTTTGAAGCGTTCGACAAAGACAACTCTATACTCATTCACCCCGACATGTGGGGAGAAGGAATGACTCTGTTCTGTTGGAACAACACGGCTAACGGTGCAGCGGACGGTCCTATGCTCAACCTTAAAAAGAGAGGTACAGTTCGCCTGCAATTCAATCTGGGAGCTAATCTCGCTCAAAACATCACTGTGTTTGCTTTTGGAGAATTTGAGAGCGTCATCGAGGTCTCGCCAGACAACGCCTACGTCTACGACCCTCTCGAGTAACAGAGATTGACAGAAAAAAAAAATGGAATTTCACCCCCTATCGACAAACGAACTAAAGCAGTTAGCGAGGCCCTTACTGGGAGACGCTTTTGCCGGAGTATTTGCTCAGGACTCTCTACCTCGCAGTCCCGAATTAAGTAAACCGCGAGGGTACATAGTTAACACGGACCCTTCGGACGAACCTGGAGAACACTGGATGGCTCTGTGGACGTGTGATAAAAAGTGCGAAGTGATGGACAGCTTCGGTTTAGGACCGGACGGCCTACAAACTTCGCACTTACAAAATTGGTTAGACAAGCACTGGCCTAAAAAGACAACGGTTAACACTTGGGGATTACAAGCGCTTACAAGTTACACTTGCGGTCACTACTGTCTGTATTACTTAGTATTAAAAAGCAAAGGAAAGACGATGAACGATTTCTTAACAAGTTTTAAAAGTTACGATTATGTGTACAACGATCACGTCATATCGAAATGGCTGAAGCGCCAAATGTATAAAAACTTAAGCAACTCTTAATAAAAAACATTAATAGAAAAAAGCAGAACGATGTCGTGTCGCGTCTCAAAAGGTCCTCCGACTCTCAATTTTTACAGATTCCGACACCCTTCCTCAATTCTGATTGCGGGGCCTAGCGGATCTGGCAAAACAGTCTTTGTAACCCAATTGTTGAAAGATACTAAAAGATATTTTGATCCTTCTCTACCTAAGACTACCGTCTACTGTTACGGAGCTTGGCAAAAGGGTTTCGAAACCTTACAAAAACAAGGAATACATTTTTATAAAGGAGTTCCAACTGAAGAAGATCTCGAAACCTGGTTCTCAAAGAGCAAAGGAGGCTTATTAATACTAGATGACTTAATGCAAGAAGGTGGAGACGATCCCAATGTCGTCAACATTTTTACGAAAGGGTCTCACCACAAGGGCATCACCGCTCTCTACTTATGCCAAGACCTCTTCCCGAAAGGAAAATACGCCAAAACGATTTCGCGTAATTCGCACTACATCGTCATTTTTAAAAACCCTAGAGACAAACTAGCGGTAAAGAATTTACTAATGCAGGCCTTCCCGGACGAGTGGAAAGACGTCCTCCAAGTATTTAAGGATGCTACCTCGCGACCTTTTGGGTATTTGATCTTGGATCTACACCCCGCGTCAGACGATAACTATCGCCTCTTTTCGAGAATATTAAAAGGTGAGGGAGGAACGCGCTGCTTTACGTCATGACTTCGCAACAGGGTACAGACAACGCTATTCAAGAATTACTAGCTTCTCTATCCGCACCAGATCTTCGTACGCCTCAATCTTCAAGTGCTTTAAACGACGACGAAGACGACTGGGCGGACTTAAATTTGAACTGGCCTATTGACGACGTACCGCCGCCGCGACCTCCTACCCCTCAGAGAAGTGACGAATCTCCGCAAAGAATTATCAACGACTACGAATTAGATTTATCTCCCTCGATAGGTACGGGTTCGCGTAGTACGGCACTCGAACTCACAGATACAGATACAGATAACCCCGACGACCCTTCTATGTGGGTAGGAGATGACGGTAATGCACCGACAACAAGCAGCGCACAACCTCAACCTCCGGCAACGCCACCTAGAAGACAAAGAAGAAGAAGAACAGCAGGAGCGCGGCGAAACAGAAGACGCGCAGCTACGCAACAAACAACTGTGCAAACACCTCAAAACCGACGTGCGAGACTTATGAATCGACGTCGCCGCTTAGTCGATCAAGATGAAAGAAATAACGCTACTAGAGACGTACAATCCGTCACGCACACAAACACAATCACCACAGTATATAAAGGAGGAGGACCACCGACAGTAACACGCCATTCTACACGAACAAACAACCCACGACCCCACTCAGTATGAATAAGCAGTACTGCTTTCGACAATATTGGTGTTATCGCAAAGCTTACTTCGACTTCAAACGGAAAAACAGAATATGGACAGCTATTACTTTATTCTTAGTAGCTCTCGGAATAATCATCGGTGCTTGTACAAAAAACGTTATTGTTACGGCAACTCTGACTGGGGCAGCAGCTCTAATACGCGGCTGGGGAGATTACAACAAATGGGGTCTCAAGCAAGATCAAACGCGCTTTGCTTTCACCTCTTACAAAAAAGTGATGGATATGTTCCTCAACAAAAGTGAAAACGACTTAGTTCAAGAAATTATGCTGTTAGATCACCTAGTTCTAGACTTTGCACCACCTATAACCGATGCAACCTTTGTCGCCTTCAAAAAGTATAAAGAGGTGTGCGACTACTTGGATGGCGTAGATAATTTAAACAATGAAGAAGAACGCACAGAAGAAGAAGAAATGTCGAAAGACTCGCAAGCACAAGACCTCGCGTAAGAAACAAAAGGGCGGAATAATTGGTTTTGCTTCTCCTTGGAGCGACATCGATACCCTCCTAACAAAGAGGATACGAGAATCAAAGGGAAATCAGAGAGGAGGTCTCGTTCTCCCTCACAAAATGCAAAAACAACTTCTTCGCAAATATTTTGGAAGTTCACAGCAAAGAGGCGGGAACATCTTAGATAGAATAGGTCGATTTGGCCAGGACGTCTTAAACACTCTGGTTAGACTAGTCACATAAAAAATCTAATCCTCTACACACTTCGTCACAACATGAAGAAACATCGAAGAAGAAGGAAGAATTCTTCCTACAAGAAAACACAACGAGGAGGGCTGTACAGCTTACTAGCTCGAAATACCTTAAAAGCATTAAAAACAAAAGCAAAGACAAACCCGCTCCTACGACAAGCACTAATCAAAGCCAGACTATATAAGTAATAGCATCAGCAAGCACGCCTCACAAACAAAATCATGGCTAACAAGAAACGACGACAAGGAAGATACGGGCTAAAAAAGAGAAGACAAAAGCGCAAGCGCCAGAAAGGAGGATTCCTCGGAGCTGCAGCTAAGCTACTATTAGGTAGCTTAGGTGGTGATTTATTAGGAAACTTACTTGGAGGTGGTACTAGCAGTCAACGTGTACCCTCTCAATACTATAATAACGTACCGCGACCACCACCGGGTTATTCCTATGCTTAAAGATGAAACGAAAACAACAGCAACGACGCATCAGCAATAAGAAAAAGAAACGTCGCCAAAGCCAAAGGGGTAAAGGAATTTTATCCGGTTTACTTAAAAACGTAGCTCGCGTTATCTTCAACCAAGGACGTCGCTTAATGCTTCGGACAGGAAAAAAGTATTTAACACGTTCGGCAGCCAAAGGTCTCGCCAAAACAGTTGCGAAAGAAGCGGTTAAAGGAGCAGCAGCGTCAGGAGCAAAATATGCTCTTGTAAAAAGTTACGACAAAATTCGAGGTAAAAAATGAATCGTCTCAGACGTCAAAAGCCCTTTCTGAGGGCCCTATTTCACGCACAACAAAAACCGGCACTTCGAAAAGAAATATTGCAACACGCAAACAAAGATCAAATCAATGCGGTTAGTGAAGTAATTATGAACGTCTTAAGAGGAGACGTCATCGACGTTCACCCCGAAGTTGTAACAAAACTGAAACGTCACAAGCAAGCCCTGCGAGACTTACAAAAAAGAAAACATTCTATTAAAAAACGGCGCAAAATATTAATAGATCAGAAAGGTGGACACTTTTGGAAAAGCTTAGGAGCTGCCTGCAGTTGCGTTGTCGACGATTGAAATTATAAAAGCCAATCCGCACAGTAACAAGTGCTTAGTTACACGATGAAAGAAGTACTGATAGTAACCCCCGATGAAGACCCCATCGAGGTTGAAAAATACAAGGCTGAACTACTAGGCCAGAATCCTTATTTAAAAAAAGCAGCTACAGTTGGGGCAAAAAGAAAGCGAATTCTCTCCGCACCTAACATCACAAACACAAGCAAAGTTCGACAATTGAAAGAACTTAACGCTCAACTTCACAAGGCGACAAAACGTTTGAGACGCTTACCCACAACTTCAATAGGAACGGAAAAATCTGACGAAGATTACGACTTTACAACTACAGCTGTTGAAAAATGGATGAAGGAAATGTTGCAGAAAAATCGAGCACCTCAAATTCCTCAAATTCCTCAACCACCGCCACTACCACCACTACCTCAGCAGCCACAACAACAGCCTCCCCGTCAACAAAGACGACGTAAACCACCACTACCCCCAAAGCCTAAAGTAATACCTAAAGGTCCAACTCCAAAAACAAAAAAGACACCATCCCTGTTACCGAGAACACTGGAAGAAATATTCAAAGATGATGATCCTAAAACTCCAAAAAAGCCACCAGCAACTTTAAAAAAGAAACAACCTTCAAGCTTCATTCAATCTGTACTAGAAGGAGCAGCCGAAGGGGCTGTTGGCGGTACGAAAGGCAGCAAAGGCAAAGGCAAAGGAAAAAGCAAATTAAGTAAATCTCTATCCTTCCTCTCACCTTCCAAATTACGCTCGGGAAGTAACTGGAAACCTTTCTAAAAAATGGCACCTAAGAGGAAAAAAACGAAGAAAAGGAAAAAAAGAATCCAGAAGGGCAGAGGAGTACTCGATCTTCAAAAATGGGTTTCTAAAACAGGGAAAGAATTTCACTGGCCCGGATATCAGTATATGGGACCTGGAACAAACCTCAAAAAGAGATTGGCGCGCGGAGACCCAGGGATTAATCGCCTCGATAAAATTGCCAAACAACACGACATCGACTACTCGAAAGCACGCAATTTGAGAGACAAACACACTGCAGATAGAAAAATGATCAAATCGATACAAAAACTGAAAGGAAAAAAAACTGGTACAGAAAAAATTGTAAACACCCTAATGAAAGCAAAACTACGCTTAGGCGTATAAACAAACTTGAAAAATGTAAACACCCTCAAGCAAATAATAATAATAAAAATGTTGACACAAATTTCTCTCGTTCAATTTTTTTATTCAAACATCCTCAACAAAATACTTTTACAGCATGTATTTTTCCCACCAATTAGGATCATCATAATGAATACAACTTCGCAATGTCACATACAGAACACAGGTCAAATCCTTATGCAATACCTACAAAATTAATTACATTAATATAAAATTTTTATTATTATTACCACACTAGCACGTCCTCATAAGTAATCAAATAATTATGAATACACTCTTTCTTCCTTGAAAAAGAACTTCTTTTACAAAGTCTTTCTAGTACCTTAAAATAATTAAAATTACACTATTAAAAATACTAAATCAAATATAGCCACCTATCTCAAGATATAGAGACCACGCATGAATACATCTTCTCTCTTCTAATAAAACACACACCATTCCTTCAGTTAAAACCTTAAAATAATTAAAAATTACACTGTCAATCTCCTATTTAAAAAATACATCAAATATAGCCAGTGATCGTGAACACAACCTTTTCTCTTCGTCAAAGCACACACCAAACCTTCAGTTAATACCTTAAAATAATTAAAAATTACACTGTCAAGCTCCTATTAAAAAAATACAACCAGTTTGATATATCGAGATACCGCAAGTTGTTAGGTACGCCAACTCTTCTCTTCGACAAAGCAAGCAACATTCCTTTAGTTAATACCTTAAAAATAATTAAAATTTTATACGGTCAAGTTCCTATTTTAAAAATACATCAAGTTTTTTTCATTTCAATCCAAAAAAAACGTTCTTTACCGCCGTCTAACCTATTCAAATACTTATCAAAATGAAGACAACCCTTCAATGAAGGATAAAAAAAACAAACTATAGCAGCGTTTAACACCTAAAAAGAAAAAGAAAATATAAGCTAACTTACAAATCACTGAAAAACGGCCTACAATCTTTCTTAGGTCTGAAATTTACTTCATTTTTAAATCGAAATCTACAACTATTTGTTCCACCAAGCATCTTTTTAATACGTCTGGGTACGTCGGGACACGAATGAACACAGACTTCAACTTCAACTTCAACTTGGAGAAAACTTTGAAGTCCAACAAAACACGAACACTTCACAAAACTATGAAGAACCTTCAAAATAAAAAAGACCAATTCGGTGGTACACAATTTAACTTAGGTTCAAAAACTCCCCCTTCTGTAAGCCAACGCATATAATGTGTTCCACCTAATAATCTAGTCGAACTTCCTTTAAAATCACAATGACAGCACGCCTGCACAGCTAAGTCACCTTCTGTAGTAATCTCATAAAATTCATCACAATTCATATCTTGATTAAGAACCTTCAATGAATAAAAAATTAAAAAGGATTAAACTCTTCATTTAAATCTATCCATCTTAAGAAAGATGTTCCTCCTAACATTCGCAGACTCAACCTCTTCATATCCACGTGAATACAAATACCCTGACCAAATATTGTACACGTATAAAGATCTCCGAGAACCTTCAAAATAAAAAATAAGCCTTCTCACAAGGAATCTTCACCTGAACATTTTAAACAATCTACAATACTATCTCTAGGTTCCCAAAAATCCTTATCTAAACAACGATGAATATTCGTTCCCGCGTATAGACTACGGCGAGTGTAATCAAAATGACAGCACGATGCCTCTATACAGATTTCACTAACGACACCTGTTAACCTCTCAAGCCTCGCTGCAGCTTTTATCAATTTGATCAATTTTACATCACATCTTTCTCGTAATATACAGCTAACGGTACAATTCAAAACCTACAAACAAAACAAAACAAAAAATTTTTGACACTCAGACAATAACAACTTTTTTCCTTCAACATTTCTTCTCAATCCGTAAGATTAAAAAATAAACGTTTCGAACGCCACCGAAAACTAGACGTCCCTCCTAAAAGACGCTTTCTTTCAACATCTGCATCTGCATGAAAACATTCTTCTATAAAAAAAACATTTTGAGTGTGACGAACAAGACAAGTAATGTCTTTACCAAGCACCTAAAAATAAAACAAATTTTACTAATACAATCCAAACTTCTAACCATTACCAGCTAAGCACCCTATTTCTAGACAATATGCATTCCTTATACATCCAATACGCTTTACAAAAAACCTGAGGTGTCTCCGCTCTATAAGGCTTCTGATTATGTTTTATCATACTAAAATAAGAACCAAAAAAACCAACTAAAACTTCATTATTTGACAAAAACGACGAATAATATGTGGGAAATAAATCAGGTAAGACAATTCTGTAACGAGCTTTTCCAGCTTGTAAAGTATACTGATTTGAAATAGATGTATGAATACACCTATAGCGATGATACCTCCGACAGTAGACTTGATACAAAACCTAAAATTTTTAAGATATAATTAATTGCAATCTATTAATGCACCTTCGACAGGGACTTAATCTATTAGACCTCGAAAGCCTACACCAAAAAATATGTAACAAATTTCGACTATACAAGTCTTTAAGAACTGCAGTATTGATGTAAATAATTTCTTGACCACAATATTCAAAGTAACCATTTCTCCTCAACAAAGGTATATCAAACTTTTTCATCGATATGGGATTACAACACCAGCAACGCAAACCAACAACCTAAAAAAAAAAACCTATTAAAATTTTAAAAAAGAACATTTTTTTATCTTCAAAATACTAACCGTGCCATTCTGCTTACAGCGAGGTAATAAATGTAACTCTCTATGAACCTCTCTCCACGTAGAAGGTTTAACAAGATCACGCCAAACATCATCATTAGGATTCAATATCTCATCGTCACCCAGTTCTCTCAATAAATCGGACCTCCTTTGTACAGCAGCATGTATATCTTTACCCCAAATAGGCACATCAACTCTCTCCTTAGCTCGAATAACAGCACACACTTGCTCCTGCCTCAACAGCGATAACACTTCGGCAAGAAAAGTTGTTGGTAATTGAGATAATCTCGTCCACGTGCGAAGAGAGTCAGCAAGACGATACAATCCTCCCGAATTCAAATCAGTCTTCTTTTTTTTTAAACCCCTTAAGCTAAGAAAATAACGACGTCTAGCCGTCCCTTTCTCAGAAGGTTCTTTTACATCACCAAAATCAAATTTAGTAAAAGTTTCTTCACTTTCTGCAGCAAATAGATCTTCTTCTTTTTCATCTCCACCTTCATCTTCTTTCCCTATTACATACAAAATCTTACTCTTCTTTACTTTTTCAACTTCCTGAAAGAACAATCTTTTTCCACCGTCGTCACCTTCCTCTACAGCGCTCTCCATCTTTAATTTCTTAACGCTCTTCATCTTCTCGAAAAACTCAATTATTCAGCTATCTTTTTATTTCATTTTACATAACTTATTAACATAAAACAATCAGGGGATACCCCCCCATCCCTAAATAACTCAACTTAAAATTCATTTCCAGTCTTATATAAACAGAAACTTTCTTCAAAACATTAAAACAACCAAAAATGGCGAATGCGAGTGCCAGTGTAATATACGATCAAATCATCGACATACGTTACGAAATTACACAAATACGGGAAAAAATGCATCTAATATACGAAAATCTTCAGCAAATACAACTAAATCATCTAATGGAAAGACAAAAGAAAAGACTAGTAAGTAACTTCTTAAATATTTGCAACTCTCTTCAAATTAATAAGTAAAGTACTATCTTTATTTTTCAAATTAAAAGAATTCTAGAAAACCTACAAAACGACTCAAACCAGCCAAACCAGCCAAACCAGCCAAACCAGCCGAACCAGCCAAACCCGCCAAACCAGCCGAACCCGCCAAACCAGCCGAACCCGCCAAACCAGCCAAACCGTTCGAACCCGTTCCACCTCTGTCGCCGACTACAAGATTCCAATTAGATGAATTTTGGAGAAAAGACAATTACTGCCCTTCTTCACCCTCTTTTAGTCCCTCGATCAACGAAGAAGAATAACACTTTCTTCAATGTAACTTTTTTATTTTTTACATGTTACAAATAAAAAGCATGTTAAACACAACTTGCATTATTTTTTAAAGTATACATGTAAATAATAGCGGTTCATTTCACTGTTCCAGAACTGTATCGTCTTAGTCAGTTCTTCATACAACCGATTCAGTCTTTTTAAGCAGTTGTTGGACTTTTGCCTGAACCTCTTTTGCCCAATTCATACAAACTTTATTTTTCACACATAGCAACTCGACGTGCTTCCCCTCCCTCAGCCTGCTGACAATTTTCATCAGCAAGGCAAACAGAGGAACATCTTCCTCGCATTCTAACCCTTCCCCCCTCTCGCACAGTTCATTAATATATGTCCTAAACAGTTTGCGAGTCAAATCGGGATCTTCACCAGCCAAATCAAAAGGCGGTGCAACAGCAAAAGACTCTTTCATCTCTTCTGGGCCGTCATGAACAGCAAGAATACCGACTTTTCCAAACCCAATCTTCTTTAAGCGAAGCTTCTTCTTTGCATGCTTCTTCTTGTGTTTCTTCTTCGCTGGCTCCTCTGCCTCCTCTACATGTTCTTCATCTGTCAGTTGTGGTAGAAAGAAATCTTGTTTCTGTTTGTGTTCCTCAAACTTTATATCTTGAGCTACAGGCAGCGTCCATGGTCCTTGCCCTTTCAAGTAAACATAAATTTGAGGCTCAGTACCCAGCACTTCGTATTGTACGTCCGGATCCTCAGGAGGCTCGTCATGCCAGTCAGCTCTATCCCACTTATAAGCACCTAAATTGCGAACGTTCGACTTCAAAACATTATATTTGTAGCCCGGGTCATCGATGCATTGTCTAATCTTCTCATCAATATCCGGAACCCACGCAACAATTCTATCTTCAATAATATAAGGTCGCACCAAATCATCTATCCGGAAAACTTGCGAATGTGCCATACTAACTCAAACATATAATAAAATGAATCTAAAGACTCAATCACATCCAATTTATCTACAAAATAACAAAAAAGTAACCAATCACACCCTCGTTTTTAAGTTTAAAAAGTATTTTTACCCTTATTTTTCATAATTTTACCTTATTTAGAAAAATATGTAAATTTAACTCATTATAAATTTCAACCAAT
>JAOBRH010428937.1:0-10812 GCA_027575125.1 Umimayanthus parasiticus | reverse complement strand
TGAGCGAATACTCGCTTGCTATCTACGTAAATTTGGCCAGATTCTGATCTACGAGAAAAAAGCCACTGAAGGTTTCGTGGCAAATGCTGGTCTGTTTGTTTGTTTGAGCCACTCCTTTTGGCAAAGTGAACAGTATCCTTTTAGCATATTTACTTTAACCAATCACACATGAGCAGATAAACTGAGAAGTATATGATATGCTGAGGATAATATGAACAATAATAACAAGGCTATTTGTTGTACTTTTAATATACTGGTGCACAGAAAACGTACAGCAACCTTGGGTTTTCAAATTTCAACTTGTGACACCAATTTTTTTTAAAAAATGGGAAAACGGAAGAACACATCACAAAGGAATTCTATTTCAAAGAAGGGCAAACGGGGGGAATCTGTTGCAGCAGAGATGCCCGAAGGCAAAACACTGCAGCATGCACTGACGATGTAGTTTCCTTGAGGCTCATGAAATGGATTCACGAAATCCACTGGGTCGGTTTCACACTCCTCAAAGTCAGAAAACCCGCTCTCTGAAAAATAATCGCCAGAATCGGCACTTTCTCCAGTTTCAAAACTTCTTCTGCTCTCTTCAATTTTTTGTTTTGCTGGAACTGGTGCCTGGCGTTTCTGGCTCTATGGCTTTCTGGAAATACTATTACTGAGCTGAGGCCATTGTTGTTCCTGCTTAAACCATGAACCACGATCTGATTCTGCTGTTTATTTTTAGGTTTTCGCTTTTTTTCTCTTTCCAGAACAGAACAGAACAGGTTCGAGTTTCATTTTGAGATTTTGCACTTAGAATTGACTAATGACATAACTTGGAAACAAACCTGTAGTTGCGAAATAAACTCTGAAACGTGTACTTTTGGTAAATGCACCGAAAAAAGTTGCAAAACTTGAATTTGACATGACTGAAATTGACAAGTACATATATTAATTACATCATTAGCCGCACGCTCGCGGCCAGAAACCATTAACACCTTGGCAGTGAAATATAAAGAAAACAAACAAAGTTCCTGCAAACAAAAAACTGATCAGGAAACATTTTTTTCCAATATCTCCACAAGTTTATAACATTTCAAAATAATTTTTTCACCAAATTGGAGTATTGAAGAGACAGACAAACAAAATGCAAAAAAATGAAAACCGAAAAAGTTGGTCACAATACCTATTATGTAACCTTAACTCTGAGTTACGAGTTAACTCACTTTTGAGCAACCGGGCCCTGGACATTACAATGTATGTTTTGAATTTTATATTTTAATACTATTTAAAAGTGGCCAAGTAAGAAATTTAGTTAATAGAAGCAATGTTTGTGTTGTCAGTTTGCTTTTTCTAAAGAAAAGTTTAAATATTTTTATGTTCAAAATTTATAGAGGGAAGAAAAAACTGGAAAAGGCTCTGCAGCAGTCACAGCAGGACATCATATCCTTAACTGAGAAACTTCTCAGAGTACAAAGTGGTCAGTATAATACAATTTATGTTTTATACACATATCAGCATGTAGCACTTTGAGGCAAGATCCTACCAGTTCCTTTTCCTGTCCCTGTTTTCCCAGGGAGGGAGCTAGAGCATATACTGTAGAACTACAGTTGACTCCCGATAACTCGAACCTCCCACTAACTCAAAGTAATTTTCATTTCCCTTCAGGTCATTTAGTTAATTTTCTATATATTGTACCCTCGATAACTTGAAGTTCCGATAACTCAAACCTTTTTCTATTTCCCCTGGAGGTTTGAGTTATCAGGAGTTGACTGTATGTATTTTAGTCTGAAGTTGGGAACTGTATTTTAAGAAATAGTCCATTCTTAGTGTGTGTCTATTGAGTTCTGGAAGCATGCGGGAAGTTGGGAGAGCACTAGAGATGCATTTGAGTGGCATGACGTGAAGCTGGGTGCTTCTCTTGCTGCTTGAATACATGCATGCTCTCCAAACTTCCCAATTACAAGTGCATCCATAACTCAATAGACACACAGCTAAATCATGGACCATTTCTTTAGAACATTGCTGCTGTCACTTTTTTAAACTGTTCTAAACATTTCTATTTGGTTGAATGCAAGCACACGATTTAATAGACACATGGGTGTGCGTCTGTCAAGATTTAAATGCATGCTCACCATACAAAAAGTGCACAAAAAGTTGCCAGCTCTCTGTTCAAATCATATTTAATTTGGACACAGTTGCAATTATGTTCAGTTTTAGAGGGCCAGCTTGAAAATAGGCTCTAAGTCCAATTTACCTGGATGAGAAAACTGACCTAATTTAGTCTGAAAATGGGTGAGAATTTCACAAAGAATATTGCATACTCCCATTGATATGGTAAAGGACTATCCTACCCATGGCAGAAGCCTGTTATTGTTCTTTAGGTCACCCTTCACAAATCTTTAGGACTTGCAATTTTTCTTTGTCAGATGTTTTGTCATTGGAAGAGCAACTGCTGAGCATGATCAAAAGAAGTATGAAACTATGAGCTTCAAACAAAAAATGCAAATGTTAAATAAACTCAAAGCCTCCATCTTTATGCTTAATTTGAAGTACTGTTACAGAAGGCCAATTGGCTTTTTTCATATTCATTAATGGATAGTAACTATCAAAAATATGTCTCAGACTGATACTTCTGCTGAACACCAAAGGATATGCTTGGAATTTTCGGTAGAAAATAGTGGGAGGAGTATGGGACCCCTTGACAAACCTTTGGGACCCCAAACAAGCAGGGTCAAGGAGTTCCAGAAACTCTCTAGCGCAATTCCTGTTTATCCCACCCTTCCTTCCCTAGTTGCCCAGTTGGTTGAAATGATTCTGAGTTGCCACTATTGCAGTACATGTAACAGAATTTTTTCTTTTACATCTTTTTAGAGGTGGATGAGAATGATAGCAAACTGAGTCAAGTTTACAAATCTCTGGAGGCCAAGCAAGTTGAAATAGAAAGGTATCTGCTAATAAACCAGGAGTATTATTTGTGGAATTTTAAATATGAATGATTATTTTATATATTGCTGTTTTAAAAGTAACTGAACGTGTGTAAATGTTAGAATTATTTGTAGCATTATGTAGTCATACACGTGTATGTGTGTGCATAGCACTGTAATTAATTTTTTGTTTTTCATCAATAATTGATTACTAAATATGCCAATTGATATTCATTATATTCCAACTGTATGATTTTAATCAATATTTGATTGTGTGTTTAATAGAACATAAACCAGTAATATATACTTCAGGTACTAGAGCTGTGCAGGTATTGAAATTTATAATTCATATTGAAGGTTTGTTGAACCTTGATCTTGAATGTGTTTGAATTATTGGCATAAAAGTGTGTAAACAAATTGTTTACAAGTCAATTATTTAAGACAAGTATGCTAAAATTGTAAATTTTATATTGCTATCAAATAAATTTTGCTGATAATGATTCCTATATATGGTAAATCTTTAGAAAAGTGATTTGGCGCTGCAAGGAGGAATTAAACTAAAGTTATAGATTTTCCCATGGAAGATCCTCAGCTGTTCCCTTGACAACCTGACCAAAGGCCTGCACATTTTCCAATGAAATTCCTGCAAAGCAAAAATATCAAATGCATCCAACTTAAGTTGCGTTCAATAATTTTGGACAATGTTTGATCACCCCATTAGATCCGTTTGCTTGGGGCTATAGTTATGTACTATATGTACATTAATTTTTTATTAATACTTTTCATGTTTATTTGTCATGTTCACAACACAGGTTGAAGATTCAGTCTGACAATGGCAAGGTTTGTGTGTAGACCTGTGCAGTCAATGTGGTGATAGCTCAGGACTTCTCAATCTCAGAAGGATAGTTAGCTGAGTCTCTTGTTTTGTTACAGCGTTTTGTTTTTAGACTACTAAAATGTAATTTACGGTTTACTGACCTATATTTATGTAGTTATGTATTGGGAGATTATTTTAAAAATACCTTTTACAGTAAGTTTTATCTTTATTTACAATTGTCTATTAGAGAGAACAGTTGCTAGGGAAGTGCTAAATATAATAATAATAACAATAATAAGTACTTTTAATTATTGAGCCTGATAAAACCAATCAGTTGATCATTATAAAAAATCCACTGGTATCATCCGGTGATAAGCAATAAAATATATATAGCTGTATTAATAACTATTTGAGCTATATTAAAATGAGTATTCAAGATGTTCAAATGTTTAAAAATGCTAAAAATGTTAAAAGTTTTGTAAAAAATTAAGATTTAAAAATGAGTTGGTGCTACAGTGCAGCTGTGTTTATTCTTATCAAGATTTAGAAAAAAATAAAAACTTTGGTTTAAAAAATATATTGCAATGTATTTGTCATTACCGCCCTTAATTTCTGAAATTTTACCCTACCTAGTAATAATAATAATGATAATAAATATTAATGGCCTCCCCATTAATACAGTATGTATTTGTGGCCCGTTGGTGACCGTATTAATGGGGTTCCACTGTAGTTTTAAAACACATCAATTTTTATTTTGTTTACTCGATTAGAAAAATGCTGAGATTGTAGAGGATCTGAGGGCACAGTTATTACTGAAAGAAGATCAGCTCTTACAGTCAAACAAAGTAAGTTGGGTACCTTTTAAAGTGGCATCAATCTAGTTTTCTATGAAATGTCCCACCTTAGGCAAGGGGTAGAGTCAAGGCTGTTGAAGGGGTGGATGGGTGGTTTCCCAGAAACCTGGACTGATCCCATTTGGTTTTTGTACCATTTATATTACAGCTCAAATATTATTGTACTACTAGTTAGTTTTTGGTGACAATAGGTCGCTCAGTTCTCCACACTAATATTGTGCACACATGTCATGTATAATTATATTTTAATGGTTAGGATGCTTACAAATTTCACTTATGACTGTGATTGTATAAAATATAATTTGGTTCTTCATTAATTTTTTCTTTTCAAGAATTTTGGCCAAAAAATGACAAAAATACATCTTTTACATCAGAATTCTAAAGCCAGTGGAATATATATACCTCAAAACAAAATTCCACAAATTAAACTATTTAAAACATTCATACCGCACATGATACGGTCAGATTTGGTAATAATTTTCTATAACCAAACTTGTTGCTATAATTAATATAAAAGTATCTACAGTACATGTATTGCAGTTATCCCACTGGACCCGGTTGTTCAAAGAGGGGATGGGTCTTATCCCAGGATAAATCACGCTATCCCCAGGACAAAGTTTAACCAGGGTTAAATTGCATTGCTTGAAGCTGTGATAAATTTATCCTTTGGATAAATAGTGCTAACCCAGGGATAATATTAACCCAGTGATTGAGCAGGGTTAAACCCTTATCCCATTGTTTCTTTGTTATGAAACAGAAAACAGTTATTGTCATTACACATGCTTCTCAACTCAGCTTCAGTAACAAGAGCCTTTTTGTCTCAGGGAATGAAACATAGTTTATGAAAGTGTACATTTATTAATTAGATTGACCTACATTGGCAGAAAGTTTAAACAAGACAAAAAGTTATTAAAAACTAAACATGCAGCATAGGTTGATCATCTTTAAACAGTGAACTAAAGTCAGAAACAAAACCAGAAGTAAATTTAACTGAATAGCTCTCAGAGTCAATAGAGTGACAGCACGCGCGCTCACCATTGTTTTCTGCCATTTTCCCAGAAGTTGTCATTTTGTATTTATCCTAGGGATAACTATTCCTGGGATAACTTTTCTTATTCCTCGTTTGACCAACAGCATTTTATCCCCGTGTTAACTATCCCTGGGATAGCAGAATAATGATTTATCCCTGGGTTAGTACTATCCCAGGGATAAATTTATCCCCTCTTTGAACAACCGGGTCCTGGAAGCAGGAGGGGTTTGCAAACAGATCTGCTTAAATTCTCATGATTCTACTGTCCATGGATGTAGTAGTTAACACTTCTTGATTACTCCTGGCCTTGCTCTTGACATGTTATAACTTGTTGCAGTTCTTAAGCTTAGCCATTCTCTGCTCTGCAGGTAATCAGTGACTTAGAGTTGAATGTTGCACATTTGGAGGACAAACACGAGAGAGATCTTGAGAGACAGAAGAGAGCTCGAGAGGAGAATCAGGTTTGATTACTTGAAATTAGTTTTGCAGTTAAGTTTGATGAAACCTGAATGATGACCTTATTCTATCTAGTGAGAACAGGGAGCTTGAACAACTAGGACATGAGAATCGACTAGAACATTACCAAACAGTAGGTATACCTAATTACAGATAACAACAACTTCACGTGGGAATAAGACTGTATGACCACTTTTCCTTCTCCATCTTTAGAAAACAGAATGTGAAAGCCTCAATTTTGAGTTTTGTAGTGAAAGTTGGCAGCTGAATATAAATAATTTACATGTAAATCTTAGGACAGTTTCGAAAATAGAACATCCAGTTTTTTACATGAAGTCACATGCATTCATATTATAATATTGCAAAATAGAAAAAAAGAAATAAATGAAATATACAAACAAGAAAGGGGCAAATGGGAAGTTAGAATTTCAGCAGCCGTTTTGGTTGATGTTTGCATCCTAGTTGCATAATTATAGGCTCCTTAACATTAACCCCTAGATCATCAAGCCTTTTTTACTGACAAATCAGCCCTGGGCCAGGTCAGGAGGGGGCCGGAAGTATCGGGCTTGCAGTCTGCCCATGTATGTTATTTCTCCACAGTTGAAGACTGTTTCTCTGGGAGCTGTCAGTTTGTTTAGCCTCCCTGCAGATTATAATTCTTTATTCTTTCTTTATTCTTTATTCTTTATAACCCTTTAACCATATCATGGTACGGTACACACAACAGAGCACGGCTCCAAATTAAGTGTGCCCTTGGAAGAGGTGACAGTCCACAACACTGGCATTAGCCTACTCTTATGGACAAGTGTGTGGGTTCTTTGAAGTCCCATGATAGAACGTCACGAGACTAGACCAATGGCTTAACGTCCCTGTATTCCTTGTTTTTTCTCTCCTTAGAAAGCAAAAGATCTTTATGAAGACAAACTGAGGGAACAGCAGCAGTATGTGGCAGAATTGAGACAAGGTATTCCTTTCACACCCCAAAGTTTCAAATGACTAATTGCTAGATTCTCATTACTTGTCTCCACACATTTCTTGCTAATAAGTTGGGAGAATATTGTATTTCATCTCAGTGAGTTTGGAATGGATGATTAATTTCCCTATCTTCAAAACAATGATTGCTAATAAGGGGATAGGATTGTGAGGAGAAAATTATTGTTGATAAACATGAAGAAAGATAAAAGTCAGTCCCGAAGACAACAAGAAGAATACTTTTTCATGCACAAATCACTTGTGAACATGTCCGTGTAGATTTGTGCTGTGGGCATCTTTTCAAGTTGTAGCTTTTTTGTACACTCATAACGACATCTTGACATTATTTTGTTAATTGGCACTGTATCAAAATAATAAGACTGCCTTAGCTTGTGATGTATTTTTAAAACTTGTAATTGAATACTTTATAGTAACAAACATACCAAGAAAAAGCTATCAGTCTTTATTTAAAACTAGTTACAATTAAAAACATATCATTTTGAATAAATGTGCTATTTAATAAATGTATTAGTTAAATTATACAAATATATTATTATTGTTATGTTGTGAGTAATTAAACAAAGTACACATTTCTCCCACAGATTTACAAGCACAGTATGATGCAAAATTTCATCAAATAAATTCCCAGCACAAGGAGGAGATTATCACATTAGAAAACAAACATAACTTTGAGACAAAGAGAACCTCGAAGGAGTTAGAGATCGTAAGTACACTCTGTGGTTTTAATTTGTGAACAAAGGTTGATACGAAATGTTTTTCGTTTATTTTTTGTTTTCAGTATTTCTTTTTTGTTATTTTCACTGCAAAGTTATGTGTAATTGACATTGAGTTGACATTTTGAGTATTAAGCCCCTCAACAGAGAGTAAAGTAGTTATTAAGCTAAATCCTTGTTCTATTGTTTGTTCAAGAAATTTTGATCTGGTACAATGTAGGTACAGGTATGTTGAAGTGGGTTGTTCTCCAAATCTGTGGAACAGTGCATCTGATGTGTGACAAGCATTCTCTGTATTGTTGATACTTGTTTGTTGAATTACATAGTTCTCAAGATTCTCACCAGACATATCTTTTTTTAAACTTTACAGATTCAACAGAAATTGAAACAAAACGTCGAAATAAAAATCAAATAACCATTTGCCAATACTGAGAGCATAAAATTAAAATACAGGCAGGGATTGGAGTAGTTGGTTAAGCTCCTCTTGTCTTTGTTTCAATATTAGCATTTTATAGAGTGACAGAAATATTTACTTGCCATAAATTTATATATACGCTGTTATGTGTTCAGTCCCAATTGTAAAAGAAACTTACAAAGTTTAAGATAATGTAAAATTTGGACTGTGAACTTATAATTGTTTTGTCATGGTGGAGATCGAGGGGAACCTTGTGTTGGGGAAGGATTTTACATCTAGAAAATGTGTTGCTTGTTGTTGATTTTCAAAATTACTTTTTTACATATACTGGTACAATTTAGTGCGGCCAAGAACTTTGCTGATGGCTTACTGAACCTCCATTGAAATTATTTTGTCACTGATAGTGTATACATCCTTTTATTTTGTACTTCATAAAAATAAACATTGGAGTGAACAGCACACACACCTTTAGCTATACAAATTGCAGTTTGATCCTATCGTGAGTCCTCAGCTGTATTATAATGTTCTGCCAGTTCAAGAAGAAGATTGAAGAGCTAAAGTCAGAGTTAGCTGATTCAAACAAGAAGTCTAGTGTGAGTGCCGACAGTAAGCGGGTGAACTGGGACCTGTCCATCTTCTCGCCAGAGAGTAGTGAAGGGGAAAGCTCGTCTGGAAGAACTTCCCTCAAATCCTCTGCACAAACCATAAGGAAGATGTTGGCTAGAAAGGTATTAGCTCAAGTTTGATTGATTTGAGCATGTTGCAGTGCATGTATGTGTATGTAAATGTGTGTCTGGGCATTGAAGGGAAAAGTTCTTTAGGAAGATAAAGAACACAAACCATAAGGATGATGTTGGCTAAGGAGGTATCATCTTGTTCAACTTAGTGATGCTTCTTTGTACTGTGTGTATGTGTGTGTGTGTGTGTGTGTGTTTACTTGGGATATCTATACAGCTTTTGACTGTGCCTAAGATATTTAATTTGCCCACTAGTTCAGCACTAGTATGGATATGGTTTTCATTTCAAAAGTGAGCAAACATGAAAGACACGTGCAGGTTGAGACGGTGGTCAATGCTGTATTTTTGCTGAATGAATGTTTCCCTGACAATTTGTAGAATGATTCAAGCGCAAGCTCTTCTCCTGGTCCTCAAACTCCCCAGGCTTATACCCCCCAGAACAAAACAGACACACAAGAAGTGCCAGCAACTCCTGACGAGGCAAGCCAGGGGAATACTATTGCAGACAAGCCCAGATCACTTGGGAACAACAAGCGGGAGTCTACCAAGAATGATTCACAACCAAAGACAAACAAAACGCCGATCACTGTTAACAAGGCAGACGAAAGTGTAGGGACCGTGAGAGGTATGGAGTTTAAATCCCAATAAACATACTAATATTAAGCTGTAACATCACATAAACCTAGAAAGGATGGGCGTATACGAGCCAAGTCATTCAGAGCTCGAGGTTCTGTTGTTTTAGTGCAGTACTTATGGTGATAATACTCTTAAACCTTAAGGTTTCCATAAAGTCAGAGCGGTGTTTTTGAGTTGTGGTTACCAGTCTGTAACTGCGTTAACATTAGTAAGATACACTGAATCTCGACATAGATTTCTCAAAACAAAGTTTTCTTGAAGATCTCTTGGTTATTTTAGGTTGCCAGTTCCCTTGTCCTCCTTCAAATGCTATATGCAGTTGTAAGTGATATGATATGTGCACGATTTAAAAAGGGTAATAGAGAAAGATCGGGTACTTATGCTAGTTAAAATCTAGATTTTAATGTTTTGGCTTACTTCAAGGTGTACTGTGTACTACATTAATAAGTATCATTCTGCTTGTCAACAATTGAGTTCACAAGTTTACAGTTACTAGAATATTGATCAACTTCTAGTCTTCAAAACCAGCAGAATGAACAGGCATCCTATATATATAGGATGCCTGTTTATTCTCACGAAACAGAACTGTCGAGAGGAATAAAACCTGAACAGAACTGAGTTCCAGCCGTTTTCCTTGTTGATATATATATATATTTCATGGAATGATTCAAAGTTTGTTTTAAAAGTTATGTACGACAGGATATTGCTTGATATTCCATGGAAGAAAGTGAAAATAGGTGGCAGAACCAGAAGGACTAGCATTAGCTTTAGAATGATGTATAACTCTTTATCAACTAGTGGAGCGAGTGGATGTGGGTGTCCAGAGTGACACTGAGGAACCCAGCGAGGTGCCACAGAGGCTTGTGTCAAGGAAATCATCGGGGATGCTGGAGACTGTGCCAGAACTGGAGACGGCTGAACAACCTGAGCCCCAGGAAAAAATTGACTGGGTAGGTCTTTGGTCACCTCTGAAAATTGAAATGTTGCAAGAAAACCCAGGTTAATTAATTGAGTCCACTGAGTGAAAAGCTTAAATCCACAATTTGAAGTCAGTACATTTGATTATTCTTGAAAATGCTCTGATCGTTTCAAAGCTGGCATGCATTTTTGGTCTTGGTCAAACTGGAGGGAACGCCAAAACTAATATATTTTGTTCTTTTTTAAATCAGTTTGTGGTTGTATATATGTCTTTAAAAAATGCGAACACAGCCATGTATGTTACAGTATCAGTATAATAAAACTAAATCTGATCAGGCTT
>JAOBRH010428826.1:0-10815 GCA_027575125.1 Umimayanthus parasiticus | reverse complement strand
GGCATAGTGTGGACGAGGCCTTAATTGCATCACTTGTAACATTATTTACTAAATCGCTTGTACTTACTGCAACGAAATTTACATTGGAAAAACTGATCGAAAATATGCGAGATTGTTATATGATATAGCTGCCTTATTTATTGTAATATCTTCGACATCCAAAAAAAACACAAAATGAGGTGTGTTTTGTTTCGTGAGATTGGGTTGCACAGGATATTTCAAAATTGAGTAGGCAATCACTGCACACAAGAAGTGCTTTTAGTCACTTATTTGAAATACGCAGTCTTATCATGGACATTATATTCCGTGTAAGAACAAAATTTTGCGAAATTAATTCTTGCGATTGGGCAATTTTCTTTTTTTGCAAAAGGACATTTTTGAGGACAAAAATAACCTAAATTTCTCACAGGGTTTTATGTACTTTTATGCCACAGGAAATGACATAAAATTAGCAAACCTGTAAATACCAAACACAATCTTGTAGGCATTTTTAGTATAATTTATTATACTTTAGCTCGGCATTTCTGAAAAGCCATGTAATTTGGTAGGAATCACCAATTGCAACGGTAAATAAACATCAAGTTCAGTTCAGAACAGTTCTGTGTCTGTTCCTGTACCTGTATCTGTGCCTACGCAGATTTACATTTGGGTAAGAACTATCCTCTATATGTTTGGCCAGACAGACAGACAGACAGACAAACGGACGGACAGACAGACGAAGGAGAGAAATAGAAAGAGACACGGGTTGTTTTATACCTAGTTTGCTCTGGATTGAACAAAAAAACATGAGAAAAAGGATTTCGAAGAGCTTCAGTTCTTTGTCAGGTAATTATAAATTCGTGTCCTTGCATGTGTTGTTTTTCATTGAAACTGAAGAATATGGGAAACTTTTGCTTTATTTTTAATGCTTTTGTGCAAATGGTCCTTTCTGGTTGTTTTATGTTTTACTGCGTTGTTTGGTATGTCACAGATAGTAGTACTAGTTGATTTTAAGACCCAAATGTGGAAGATTGTGACTTCAAAAAATTACTTTGAGCCTTCATGTGGTTTTAAAGAACCAATATTGCTTGAAATGACTTACCGTAGCTCTAGCAATTGTATAGCTCCCGTGAACGTTCATTGGGAAATCAAAATCTGCTTAAGAAACATGCTAGAAGCTTTACCCTATTTGGTATGGGCGTTTTGAGGGTGGCTCGGCTTTTTTGGGGGAGGGGAGGGCGGAAAATGCCCGCGGCCTTTGAGTATATATGGCTTCGAATATGGGGTTGCCATGGCAACAAGTGATACTTTTGTTGTAAAATTATTTCATAATCTTATTTCACGATAAATTTTAGTGAAAGTGGCCACATTTAGTAGGTGTTGTTTAAATTCCAAGGAAGTTCTTGACAGTTGAAATCTGCGCGGGCACTTTCCGACCCACCGCCTCCCCCCTCCTCCAGGCCGAATTGGGTTTAGCTATGCACTGTTTTTCTTATCGAGAAAATTTATGAGGGATTTTGCCTTAGAAAAAGTCTGATTTGGGGAATTTAATATTCATATCTTTCTCAGACAAAAACAGACAGAAACCCAAGATTGAGGTTTTAATATTGCACACAACAAATTTATCAGTCACATTTGAGTTGTTAGTGCAAGATGTAACGCACTAAAAGTGCAACAAAAGCATGCACAAGTATGTTACCATGGCAACAGCGGAACCAATTAGTATATGATTTTGCCTGTTTTGCGTCAACATGTTTGGATAAGACCATAACTTGTCACAAGATCATATTGAGTGTTACAAATGTAAGAGGCACCGAGGCAGCGAGACAGACATACGAGGCAGCGAGGCAGACATGCGAGGCAGCGTAAAAAACAACACACACACACACATTCTAATAAACGCCCCCTCCAACCGCAACTTGTGCATGAACGTTCTAATAAACGCCCCCTCCAACCGCAATTTGTGTATAAACGTTCTAATAAATGCCCCTTCCAACCGTAATTTGTGCATGAACGTTCTAATAAACGCCCCCTCCAACCGCAATTTGTGTATAAACGTTCTAATAAACGCACCTCCAACCGCACTTTGTGTATAAATGTTCTAATAAACGCCCCCTCCAACCGCAATTTTTGCATGAGCGTTCCAATAAACGCCCCCTCCAACCGCAATTTTTGCATGAACGTTCTAATAAACGCCCCCTCTAACCGCAATTTGTGCATGAACGTTCCAATAAACGCCCCCTCCAACCGCAACTTGTGCATAAATGTTCAAATAAACACTGGTGTTTCTGAAGAGACTCCAAAACCGAGTTTTGATCATGCAGATGTAAATACATGTTTCATCATTATTATTATTATCATCATCATACTAATAACACAACAAATCTCTGCAAGTTCAAACAGAGACCATAAAGAAAGAAGACTCGTTGCCAAAACACATCATTCACTTATACACATCTTTAAGATATTACACCTTATGACGACATTTCACCAATGCAGAAATCTTCCCTTGCAGTTTTGAAGTTTACATTTGGGGTCATAAGAGGAAAAAAGACATACAACCATATTTCTGCAAAGATGACATTAAGAAGAAGCAAAAGTGGTAGAAGCAAAGAGCAATATCTGACTTGCCCTGTTTGAAACGTGAATGAAAAACTAAAGGGGTGCTCCAGTGACCAAAGTCACTGTTCGGAAATTAACCTAAAATTGGCTGAGAAAAAAAAATATGCCACTCATTATGTCCATAGAAAATTAGAAATGTGCGAAAATAATGAAAAAGCAAGCGTTTCCGAAGATTTTCGACAAAAAAAGTTCTACCAGTGACGTAATCTTCGGAAAAAATTTTGCTTCTGGCTCGAGCGGCGGTGAGTGGCGGGGAAACTTGGAAGATTTTTCTGTTGAATTAAATTCGCTAAGTTGGAGTAAAACCATATATGTTCGAACCAGCTGCTAGTCCAGTCAAGTCAGCTAGAAAGTTCCAGTTGTGGTCAGTTTTGTCTCTGCAAGGATAAGTGAATCGGCTATAGAGTTCCTTCAAGTTGGTAGGTGATAGATGCTAGTTTACTTGTTCTGAATCAGTATGTCACTGTGGAATGTAACCAATCAATTTTTATGATTAAAACTAGAATTGCTACCTTTTTATCTTGAATTAGATGCCGTTTCAGAAAACGTAAAGATTGGTTAACAAAAACTCCACAGTTTGCAGGCCGGTTCAAAATGACCGTACTGAAGAAGTGAAGTGACTGAAATCCATGCAGAACAAAAAGAAGATCAAACAATTTCAGGGAAAGAATTCTTAAAACTGAACTACAGGTCTTTTGAGTCAGTATGTCTCATTGTCTGAATTCTTCAAACTACTAACTCCGCTGCAACTGCAAACTGTAACTTGATTTAAAGAAAATTTTTTTAAGTAACAAGTATAAACGCGTCCTTATTTTGACATTTATTGCAGTAGTGTATTGAAAGATAGAAAACTTGAAACCATCACCTTTTTATATTTAATTTGATATACAATGAAATTTTTTTTAGCTGATAAAACTATTATAAACCTTTAGATAGTGTTGTTTTAATTGCGCCAGTTTGGCAGACTTCTAAAACATTCACCGACTCAGGTTTTTTTTAAAATTTCTCAACACAAATGTCAAATGACAAATGTACAGACTAAAGATTTGAAATTGGGTTTTGCTGTTCGGCAAAGCAAGTTGGAATCTTTCTGAACGTTTAAATGGCAATAGTTGAATTAGAAATTGTTAAAAGAACAAAGCCCTACAATTTGCGACTTTTTATTTTTCGCAATACATTGAACAAACTTCACTCAGCGATGCTTGCATGAAGTGATCTCTTTGAATTGAACTGAGTGCCTGCACGCTGCAAAGACAATTTGAACTTACTTGAACTCCGAACTTGTATGGTTTTCTTCTGCCCTGCAAGTCTCTGGAAACATCTTTGAAACTAAAATTACTTGTTTTGCTTTTAGCGAGCCAAAAAGCACCATTTTGTTTGTTAAACAACGAAAAACAAACAACAACTTCTGAGACAAAATTACTTCCGCTCGCGTCATCAACAGCTGTTGTCATGGCAAGAACCAAAATCCGAACGATTTCCGAGCGGTTTCCGAGCGCTTCCCAAGGCTCGCTTAAAACCACATTTTGCGCATTTTCGCACGTTTCTAAACATTTTTGAACTAAATGAGTGGCAAAACGTTAATTTCCGAAAAGTGACTTTGGCCGCTGGAGTACCCCTTTAACATAAAGAAACACAGCAGCTTATGCAGAAGCAGTCCCGTACATTTTTGGAAAAAACTTTCCAATCGGTCCCTCATTCACCATTTCAGGGAAAGTCAAGCATTGCTCTTTGCTCATGAGTTAACTCCTCATCGTATATGATGGGAAAACCATCTTCTGAAGTTATAATATAAGGGTTCCTTGGTACCTTGGTGCATTCCTTTGACGGGCAATAATAAAATGTCATCTTTATCCATGCAAGGTTGAAGGTGCGATGTGGTCCTTCAGTTTTGGCTTGCAAATTCCCAACACGGATTGGCTGCTTGCAAGTTGCACACATGGACTCTTTATTTGTTTTTTTAACCTCGACAACGAATGTTTGATTTGGCGAGCGAAATCTCCGTAAATCTGTTTCAGGAACTGTTCCTGGGAAAGCAGCGATTATTGCGCTCCAATCTTTTTCTGTAAACTGACTTTTGTAGAGAATAATTTGGTTCTTATCGAACTTGAACACCTTATTAAAAATCTACATCAGGTGGTGGCAGTACTTTCTGCAGGCAAACGACGGGCACGTAGCAACACCATCCATTGTAAAAGAAACAGTTTGGACATAGCCCATAGTGTCTAACACATGAAACATAAATTGCGTCATTCTACTTTCATAGTGGAGGATATCCATTGTTATTCCCTCTGCAGTTTTGTTAAACAGTCGCAGATTGTGTTTATTGACCTTACATGTACTGGATGAGTTATTCCATGTAGTAACATTATCCTGTTGCTTTCTTCGTTTTTTATCTGAACGGTGGGAGTCCCTAACATTAACGTTAAAGGCATGCTGTGCCCTGTTGACAGTGTCCAGTTAACCAACTTTGCCTGCATTATGATGAATGAATTCCACTGCATCTGCAGATGCAGCACTTTCTTCTAAGAGAGTTGTTTCTTCTTGTTCTTTCCGCTCAGCGTATGATGGGCCACGGCCCACAGTTTTGAGGCCCCCCTTTTGTCGTTTGATTTATGCTGTTTCAAGAACAGCAGAAGAGCATTCAAAGGTTATCACATCTGACAACCTCTTCCTGTAACCACTGATACTCAAGGATTTGGCATTCGCAACTTCAGCAGATGATGCTGACGAGGATGACTGGGTCTTGCACCACCGCTGCTATCTCACTCCACCACCAGTCTTTGAAATTACTCATCTTCTTTGGATCAGTGGATTTCTTTATGAGATTGTCTAACCCCTTTTCTGCTAAGTCGGCTTGAACAGATGTTGGTGCATCCATTGCATCCTCCATAAGTCTTTTAAAGCGATTTTTTTTCCGAGGTAGTTTTGAAAAACTTCTCATGTATGTGGACATCCTGTTTAAAATGAAATTTGTCTGAAACAGATGCATTCTTTACTGCTTTGCCTTTTGCTTTACAGAGCCCAGCCCATAAAGCCCCACCTTCATCCCCAACCCAGGCATGTGGATCAAGGTCTCTACCTGTATATTTGTCTGCGTCCATGCCAATCTCCTCTGCGACCTTAGGTAACAGTTTATTGACTGCATCATCAAATACAGTGACCATTTTTTGTACATTTGTTGAGTTTTCGCCAGGTTTTAGGTGCGAACATACAGACTAATTTAATGTTTCTTCGTATCAGTGGATTGTACGTAGTTATTCCAATCTCAGTATGTGTTTTTGTCCGGCTTTCACAGCCATCTAAACTAGTAGGTTCATTAACAACACCAAGGGTGATAAGAGCAGTTAAGCGCAATTTCTCCATTGATGATAGAATGACCATGTTATTGTTAGGTTCCAAAATCAAGTTCTCATCTAAGCCACGATTTTTGAAGTCCTCTTTAAGATAACATATGGATTCTTGATCATGCAGAATTCCCAGGTATCAATTTCTGATTCAAGGAGTCCTTGAGGTACTGAATATGTCTGGGGTTGCTAAACTCCATAGCGACATCGGAAACATCTTCAGCACTTTTACCACTCAAAAGGGCTTCTCTCACAATCTCCATTTGTATCTCAACCGAGCATATGGTTGGCCTTGAACGCACAATGTTTTCCACCAGTTTTCTGTCGGGGAACTTTTCTTTTAGTTTGGGTTTACAGGCATGTGCACCAATATATATGACACACATATTTTTTACTAGCTGATTGAGAAATAAACTTCAAAAAATTTCAGCTTTTTAGTGCCTCCACCAATCTGTAACTAAGTTCTATCACTTAATTTGCTATCCCCCTTGCAACTGGAAAATAAACTCTCTTCTTGGGACGCCCCTCCCCTCTCCCCCCAAAAAACAATCACATTAGATGTAATTCAAAAGAGAGGGCAGGTGATATAGGAAAACAATGTTTTGCAAATAAGTTACGCCAACGAATAAGTACCACTCTCAACTAATTAAAAATTAAATAAGCACCGCAGTGCTTGTTCAAGTAGAATGGCGCAAAACGGGGCGATTACTACTAGAAAATAACTATTAGCAAAACTTTACAGTACCTTGCTTTGACGATGTTTACGTTTCTTCCCCTTGATTTTCTTTTTGTAGATCACCTTGTCACTGTCTGAACTCAACATGGCAACATCAGGAGACTCCTGTTTCATAAAAATTCTGATGATTAATTCATACGCATTACATTGCATTTTGTAACATTTTAGCATTATTGTTACAAGGTGGATACTCAAAAATGCTTACCATCACAACTCATGGAATAAACTATGAACTTACACGATTTCAAAAAATCTATCAATTAGTAGCCGTGGTGGTGTTGACAAAGCTGTAAAATGATTGTTAAATTCTTTTTTTGCTTTCTGATAAGATCACATATGATGATGTGTAAATAGGTCGCATTTCATTTCATCATCATTCATTCCATCGCCCTTTCGGTGTTATACATATTATACATATTACCTAATGATCTTACTAGTAAGACAACATTTCTTCTTAGCTCGGTACTATGTTTGACAAGAGTAGCCACCAACTGAAATGCCACTCTTAGCACTTGAAATTGTAAATTTATGTAACCACGTTGTCAGCTGCATTGGAGATGTTTCTAAAAAAAATTATACAATGTTTTAAGCATACTAAGTGATTGGTGATCACCTTTGATCCATGATGACAGTAGGCCTCAATATCACTACTGTTGCCATCAGTAGTAATAACAAATCTTCCTTTTCCACATCATCCTTTAAATTCAAATTTTAAGAATTATTAATAAATGTATCAGGTTTTTTTTCAGTTTATTATAGTACTGGTAGAATCAGATTGAATGCTAAAATAGATATGGTGTATGTTTTGCATGGCAAATAGAGTATAATGGAAGACAGAGTGGTTGAACACACTACATAGTCTCCATTATGTACATTGAGCGTTGCTTAAAAAATTTTTGAAACCATCCTAGCCATGGGCTTGCCGGCACAAAATATACTTATTAGTAGCTAGTACAAAGTACTTTACACTTTTCTAGTGGGCAAAATTTGTAAATGATCCCAAGGTACACATAGAAAAAGCTTATTACCTTTGAAACACGACCAACAGCTTCAATGTCATGGTCACCATCAACAATCACCACGTCTTGATCTTCCACATCATCCTTAGAATTCAAATACTCAAGGGGAAAATACAAGTCATTATTAGGTACATACAGAACCACAAGTAAGTACAACACTGATGAAACAAAATTGGTACATGCACTGCAGCAAAGCCACATTAATTAAAATTATCAACAACAACAAACAGCAATCCACAATAATGTTAGCAACAACCTTAATAACTTCAATTATAAAAACAGCACCACATTATTTTTCAACACTTACAGTGAGTGTACATACACATATTTAGTATTTTCCTAACCTTGAAAATTTTCGAGTTTTCATGGTCGACATTACATTCGTCTTCACTGGAACTAATTGTTTGAGGGAACAAGAGCGTCCCTCTCCACAGTGTCGCACCAGGGTCAAAATCCTCTTCCTCATCAGTCCACAATTGTTCGAACATTTCCTTTTTTTAGTTTTCTGGTGATCAATTACAATAGTAATAGTTATTAAGGAGGTCTCTTAATATGGAGGGAGGGGGGTTAACACTGAAAATGTTCATGATCTCAGTTTCAATTTGAATGAACACAAAAATGTAGAGAATTGATTGGGGACCCATCAATTTCAAACAAATGCTTTTTTTTCAAGAACCACTACAGTATGGGATCTGAAATTTAATATATTTGTCACTTCAAGTCATACTGTAATATACTGTATAGCTTGCACTGCAAATTTTAAATGAATAATGAGGAATGAAAACTTCCAATTTTGTAACAAACAATTTATAGTGTTCTAATAGGACTCCAAGCCAAAATTGCAAAATATCATTACCTTTTTTGGGGGTTTACATTTATGTGTGCTGGTGCGCACACATTTTGGTTTACTTGACACACTTGACACGCCTGACAGACTTGAATTGTCATCATTTGGTACCTGAAAAAGAAAGGTGCTTCTTCTAACTACCATATGTTACCGAGTAAGCATCCAATTTCCAAGCACCATCAATGCTACGTGTTTTTCAAAAGAAAGCAATTTCAAAACAGTCAAACATATGTTTATTACTTCAAATATTAGAGTACCACGAGGAGTGTCAAAGATTGCTGCCAGTATCAATCATCACAACCTTGTTTATGCCTTCACCATGTGCTTTGGAGCAATATGTATCTTTGAAAATAATGAAGTGGTAGCTGAAAAGGCTTTATTGCTACACTTATATACATTCACTAGAATTTTCAATGAGCGTAACCATGTGTAATTTATTATTGGAGTGTCTCAGATAAATTGTTTCTGACAATGTGTTTTTCCTCGGTTCAATGCGCTTCACAAAATCTTCCTCCTGTAAATCAAACAAGCAGCTCTGAGTTCACTTCAGGAATCTTAACTAGCTCTATCAACTAGCAGTCTGAGCTTCTTGATTATCCTCAATCTAGGGAGGGGAAGGGAATCTTTTCTCTCCTTCTACTAGCCTACAATTTCCCCCCCCCCCAATCTTTTGTACATTTGAATCTAGAGAACCTCATTTTTAATTAACATCTTACATGGAGTGGGTGGGGGGGGGATCCATTGTTAAGGTAATCTAGGGAAAAAAGAATAAGTTGGGAGAGTGTTGTTACAAAAGAGTACACACTCGACGCGCGAAGGGAAGGTTGAGTTGGTAAAGAAGGACTGGGAACGACCGGGAACCGCCCAACTCCAACCGCTGGCTCGTATGTCTGCCTCGCTGGCTCGTATGTCTGCCTCACTGCCTCGCTGCCTCGCTGCCTCGCTGCCTCGCGGCCTCGCGGCCTCGCTGCCTCGTAGGTGCCTCGCTGGCTCGGCGATTGTGATTCCCCGATCATATTGGAGGGAAAAATTACCTCCTTAACGTAAACTGACACTGACTCGTTGGACATCTTCTTTTGTAATACTGTAAGACATCGAAGCTTCTTCTTTGCAGAAATTTATTTGACTTTTGTATTGTTCATCCAAGGAATTATAAGAGAAAAACATATTAGTCCACTAAAGAGACCTTTGATCACTTTTGTCAAGGTTCGATGCATTTCAAACCAATTTCCGGCCTGGATAACTAACTCGGCATTCATAACAGGGTGAATATGTGCAAACCAACCTAATCGCCACTTAGAACGGACCTCAGTATTATTTGTCTGTAGAAAAATTTATAATGCCTGTCTATAGATATTTTTGCTCATAATTATATTTATCGAATGACAAAACTGTGAAGTACAGGCAGTTTTTAACCTCGTTCTCAGGGCCTTTGCATATCCACAGACGGCGAAAAACCAAAAGGCCCTGGGAAGGAAATTGTTCGGCAATGTTTCGATTTGGAAGTCACCGAGCAGTGAAATTTGCAACAAGTAACTTCGTTCTGCCACTGGACTGGCCGCCAAATTTGGAACACTGGCTACTACTGCTGTTACTACGGGTTCGTACAAATGTTCACAGTATAACAGTATATGTATATTGTGTGCCGCCGAATTCAAGACACGTTTTAGTTGCGGCGTTTTCATTCAGGTCCGTTTGATTTTCTGACTCACCGTCAACCAAATTGCTTTCCTTTTAATCAGTCAATATTGCTTTATTTTACGTCTTTCTGTTGCTTGGCGGAAATTGGGTTCCTTTGCTTTGTGAACAGCTTAGTTGTTTTGCCTTATTCGTGTCAGTGACACTGATGCTGCAATTACACTACCGTTTTATATTAGAATATTTATATTATTTTGATTATTTATGGAACCTCAGAAAGGAAGGAAAGCTGATGGCAAATTCCCTGCAATTCACCATGCAAACTCAACAAATCTCATCAGCTTATATCATTAGCTGTGTGTTAACAATGATTTATAACATCCCTTCGATGCAGTCTTGCTAATTTAATATATCTTTCGCGACACTTGAATGCTGGTACACTGCGTGACTCGGAACTGTTTGTGTTTCCGTATGATTTAATCATATTTTGTCGCAATTTAAATTTCGCCCCTCCGCCCCGCAAATTCGTCTTCTTCTACGCTGTGAATAACCTGTCGCAGCAAAGGATAAAACCAGTCAAGGTTTATGTTCAATGTATCCCGAGCAAGAGTACAACCCCCCCCCACC
>JAOBRH010428715.1:0-10816 GCA_027575125.1 Umimayanthus parasiticus | reverse complement strand
CCCCTCCCCCTCCATTTCTCAATCCTACCCCCTCCCTTCCGATAATTATTGCATTATTATTGTATTTATTATGATTATGGTTATGATTATGATTATGATTATGATTATGATTATGATTATGATTATGATTGTGATTGTGATTATGATTATTAAGTGTGTTAAGTGTTTTACACCGAACGATAGTTTATTAAGTAACGAATAGATTGATCCTTGGCGATTGTAGGTATTAAAGGCTTTCTTTGTTTGATCAAACTACTATGATCTATATACTTTGAGTGAAAATGAAAGGAATAGTTTGTCCCCTCCTTTAATTGACTGATTACCATTCTCGAAACAGTGTTTACCTGATAATTTATTTCATATACGTAATAATGTTTATACTTATCCCACTAAAACAACCGAAAGACATTAGCCCATACCGAAAGTTTTGCCATGTTCTGTTTTCTCCTAACTAACAGAACTCTCACAAAATTCGTTTGCTTGTACGTTCTATTAAAACATCATTATTTGCAGGTATCATGGCGGTGCCGAAAGATCGAAGAACTCGAAATGTCAGTGAAAACTTTCCACGATAAGGGAAACGTGGAAAAGGAGGAAGTGTACACATGGCAGTCACGTATCACCAGTTTGGAACAAGAGATTAATGCCTATAAGAACAAAGTTAGTATTAAAATCTTCCTAACCAATAATTTGATATAACTTGCAGTACTTAACATTATTTCAGACTGGGCTTTCTTAGCATAGTTATTAATAAATAGGATCTCATTACTTGCAGTTCGAGTCAGAACTGTTTGGTTCTTATGGTATCAGTTTGGGGACAAAAGCGTTTACATCGAGATTGTCCCTACTTCAACAGATGTTATAGTTTTCAGTCAAACACAATTAAATAACACAGTTAAATTTAAAGAAATAATTATTTCTTTTTCTTCAAGGCAGTAAATAACACAGTGGCTTTATCTGTGTGAAGTTTGAAAAATGCTAACAAATCAAGAGTGTGAGGTGATAGTGAAATATGGGAGTTCTTTCATTTAAAGAGATAGTTCGTGAAATTGGAAATTACCAGACGGCGGTTGAAGCATGTCACAAGGATACATGAAGAGAAGGTTATGGAACAAGCTGCCATTATTTAAGGTTACAAAAACATTTTCCCAAATTGTCCAAATTTCCTTGAATTTCAAGATTCCTTACAATACGAAGCCGATCGTTTAAACTAGTCGTCATTCCCATCGAATCGTTAATTAATCAAACTAAATTTTCACTATTAATTAAAAAATCATTTCCCAACTTGCTTCACAAGAAAGTGATATTCAATAGCTTACAGGTCAGTAATTACCATTTGATACTTTTTCAGTGTATTGAAATTATACAGTTTGTTAGTAAAGCAATGAAAGTGTTTATAGTAGTTCTTTTCATACTATATAACAGTACCTGTATTGCTTGTAATGTGTATTTTGCGGATTAAAACTCGATTCATTGAGTTATATCTTTAATGCAGTAATAAACTGTATAACAAAAGTTCTGCTAAAGCACTTTCGTTTTTACCTCTTTTCCTTGATCTTTTCTTTCTCAGAGCTACATTTGAGAAAAACAGTTAGGGAAGCTCTTCGATAAATCAGTTATTGAACTTGCAATTCAATTGAATTGATACCTGGTACCTGAATACCGAGTTCTAAGGACAATTGTTTTAATTTTTTCAGGTATCCCGTCTTGAAGCGTACAACGTTTCTTACGAGGAGAGGGTAAAGAGTTTAAACACGGAACTTGTCACCTACCAGCAGAAGGTCGCACAAATGGAGAGCACTGTGGAAAGTACACAGCAAACTGTTGAACTCAAGCAAAGAGAAATCCTTGACGCACACAAGAAAGTTTCCGATCTAGAATCTGCTTACTATGCTATGGTTCAGACCAAGAATGAGGCCCTGAAGGAGGTTTGTGTTTGTGTTTATTATTGTGTTTGTGCTTGTGTTTGTGTTTGTGTTTGCGTTTATGTTTGTGTTTGTGTTTGTATTTGTCTATGCCTGTGACTGTGTCTGTGTTTGTGTTTAGGTTTGGGTTTGTATCTGTATCTGTGCCTGTACCTGTGTCTGTGTCTGTGTCTGTGCTTGTATCTGTATCTGTGTCAGTGCCTGTGCTTGTCCCTGTGTCTGTGTCTTTGTCTATGTCTATGCCTGTGCTTGTGCTACCATGTCTTACAATTTCAACAACATTTCAAGCACCATATTAACTATCTTTCGTTCGTACCATTTGTTTTTCAGTTGGAGACCTACAGGCATAAACACGCGTCCCTTGAAGAAGAGCTGCAAGAAGCACTTAAGCAGGAAGCACACTTCAAAGGAATGGTGGAAGAGATGAAAAGTCGAAGTGATGCAATGAAGGAAGAGGTTTCTCGCTTCCAGACCAAGCTGTGGGAACAGCAACAAGTTTATGACTCCAACTTGAGGGAGCATTCTGAACGAAAGTACATCATTGATCGGATGACCACCGAGAAATCCGCTTTCGAAAGTGAGATTGAAATCATTAAGAAAGAGTTGTTGGTGGTTCGAGGAGACTATGAGAAAGCCATTGCCGACAAGCGAGAAATCCACTTCACCACTCAAAAACTGCAGCTTCAAGCTTCTGAATGGGAGACGAATTACACTCTCATGAAAGAAGAAAACGATCGTTTACGAAGTGAGATCGCTTCACTTCAGGCTTCCTATTCACAGCTGAAATCCTCTTTTGAATCCATGAAAGTAGAAAGAAGTTTAAGTTTCTCTCACATCGAGAACCAGCTGCCTGCTTACGATGCGGAGTCAGAGCAACTCAAGATAGAGCGCGACAGAATGAAGCAGGAGATTGCTGTACTTAACACAAAGTGGATCTCATTTAAGGAATCTTTTGAGAATGCAACCCTTGAGAAGAACAGGCTTGAAGACACCGTATTGACACTACAGAATACTATCGCAAGCCTTGAGCACAGCAACCGTACACTCCTTACCGACAAGAACAAGTTCCAACAGCTGATTGACATCAATGGCGGAAAACTGAAGGAACTTAACATGCAGCTGGAGAGTATCCGCAAGGAAAGAGACAGCTTCCAGTCTGAATACAAGTCCGTACAATCAAAACTTCTTAAAGTGGAAGCAGACTTTGAGTTAACTGTATCTAAGCGGTCAGAGATAGAAAAAGAAGTCACAACATCAACGAATCGGTTTTCATCGCTCGAATCATCATTCAAACGAAGTCAAGAACGAGAAAACGAGTTACAGTTAGAGGTCGTCTCCGCTCACAAGAGAGTATCCACCCTGGAATATGAGCTCAAGACAAACAAAGAGAAGATTGAAGGTTTAGAAGTGACGTACAGAACTTCCGAAGACAAAGTCAAATCACTTCAAGGAGAAGTAATCACTTACCAACAAAGAATATCTGAGATGGAAACAGCATATCATGGAAGTCGTGACAAATGTACGGAGTTGGAATATCATATCTCAGTGTTAGAACAAAGAATCGTAGAAATAACGGAATCGGGAAGGTTTAGCGGAGAAGGGAAGATTGAATTGGAAATGGAAATCACACATATGAGAAGTCGCATCTCCAAACTTGAAGTACAGCTGGAAGAGGCATACAGGGAGAGAGATACTGTCAAAATGGAGATAGTCCAGTTCAGGAGCAGAAGCGAAAGTAACATCACAGCACAGATTGATTGCCAAGTAGAGACCTTCCGCAGAGAAATAAAGGACAAGGAGCTAATCATTGAGCAGCTTCGGGAACAGATACTTGTATGCGAGAAGGAACTACGGGTATACAAGCAGGAATCATCTGCGAAAATGGTCACAAATGAGGGGTATATCACTGAAATTGAGCGATTACAAGCTGAGATTAGAGAACTGCAGAACTCTAACATATCTGGAGGGAGTGAGTTTGAGTCTTTGAAGCTCAAGTACGAGACGGTGTGCAATGAAAAGGAAGTGATCGCCAAGAGCAAGTCTCATCTGGAGATGGAGATGAGCACAATGAGACACAAAATGTCAACGATGGAGCTACAAATCCAGGAAGCTCGCGAACTGAAGTCAAGCAGCACTTCAAACATCAAGGTGGGAAACTAGCTGTGTTCTAAATGATGATGGTACTAACAATATTGATGATGATAATGATTACGATTGTGATTGTGATTATGATAATAAAAATATTAGTAACAACGTAACTGAACTCATCATATATTGCAACGGCGCTCCTCAGTATTATGAAAACAATTATAGGTAGCTTTTATGGAAGAAAACATGTCGCTAAGGGGTCTGCGGCTGTTTCAGCAAGTTAGATCGTTTTTTTGATATATTTTAGATCTGATGCACAACAGAATAACGAAGCGTTGGCCTTGTTAGTCCATAAATCGGGGATTTTGACTTTGGAATTACCCTGTGCCACAATTTTGAATATGACATGTGTCAGGTTTCAAGATAGAGGTGTCGGAATATTCAAAGTTGAAAAATCGCTTTCAGAGAACTCCAATTTGTGGTTTCACAAGACCAAAAGATTGTTTTTCTGTTATGCAAAACACCAAAGCCTTGCTGAATCAGCATTTTAAAAACAATTGTTTGAAATTTCCCTAATTTGAATATTTTTTACTGGGCCATAACTTCAAACTGTAGGTTCAGATGATTAATTGTCTCTAGATTTCTATCAATATAGCTTTTCTTAAAAACCATTTTTAAAAAGCTATCATCTAATTCTACTTTTTATGCTATTTCCTTGCTCTTCAGTTCAGTTTATTTGTTTCACCACAAACATTACAAGAGCAAAATGTATACTTCTTTACAAAATTAATTAGTTAATGTGGCATGGAAGCCCAAAAGAAACCAATACAGTTTATATTATTTGTTCATAGTGTACTAACATAATATTGTTTTAGGCGGGAGGCAACTGACTTGATAGTTTGTTTAGAAAACTGTAACAGTTTCTTTGTTAGATAAAACTACAGTCCAAAAAGAAGACTTTCTCTAATAGGAAAAAGAAAATGTATTTTTAATTGTGACTATAAATTTAGGGAAAAGTTGCCAGACACTTACTTTCTTAAATTAGTTTTAAACCTTTTACATTTTGAAAAATTAATTGATATTTTTTCCCTGTGCAGTTGATCAAAATAGAGGAAGACTACAACAGGTTGGTGACCGAAAAGAAAATGCTTGAGGAAAAATTCGAGATAAGAATCAAAAGTGAAGTATCTGAAATACAGGAGTATTGCTACAAGCTCGAGAAGGAGATTCGTGAGCTGAAGTCGGAGAACCAATACTATAATGATACACTGAAGGAAAAAGATGCGACCCTAACCCAGTTTAGTCACAAAATCAGCAGCTGTCAGAAGGAAATTGAAGCACTCAGGAAACAGCTCTTTATTGCCGAGGAGGCATATGAGAAGGCAGAACTTCGCGTTAAAGAAGTGTTGCACACCAGTGGAGACGACATCAATACCAGTGGAAACAGTCACACTAGTACTCACAGTAACACTAGCACTCACAGTCACGATCACAGTCACAGTCACGGTCACAGTCACCCACCTATTGTCACGGAAACCGTGGAACAGAGCGAAGTTGTTGGCTACACCGAGAGTTTCCCTGTTACCTCTACTCCTGTCTTTGGTCGCGTTAGAACCTTTTCCAGCGGTAGTGCTTCAAGGTAAAGGGTCATTTTTATCAATTGTTTGAAATCTAGCATTGTATTAGCCACTTTCACAATCATGCGCAGAACAAGATTAATGTTTCAGCTGGCGAGTCCACGCGATTTGTAAACATGACAGATTATGTGAAGAAGGTAAAAAGATCGATAAATTCCACAAAGTTCATAAATGCCACATAGTAGCGTAAACGCTGGTTGTGGCTACCAGAAAAACTCTGTCTTTGTTCTGCGCATGATTGTAAAACTGGCTCGTAGTACTGGTCCTAGATGCATAATATATATTTCTAAATGGTCCAGTTTTCCGCTGATCACAAAGACTAAAGACTCGCTGTTGCAGTGTTAGCGTTGCGACTACCCCAATAGCGTTGCGCACAGATGACGTCAAAGTCATATCTGAGTATTATTTGTCTGAGTTTATAATATATTTTTGTTTATTCTTGCATTTCCAACAAAAGAAAATGGTTCATTAGAAATCCCTTGAGATTCGATGTCGGTTGTTTGTCTGAGTCAGTGGTACTATAAATAGTATCTGTGCGCAGCGCTATTATTTCCACCGATTTGATATCGCTTCCATACCGGACGCAGCATTTCATAGCTTCAAAATTTGTCATTGCCAAGAGCAAAAATGCTCCGTACGACCCTTGTAAGGAACTATAACGATTCGCATAAAGGAATCACAACCAATAGGTGATGTTTTCTGCTTTGTTTACCCGCAGTTCAAGCAGTTTCCATGCTAGCGGAAAAGTAGTTAAGAATGAAGCGACCATGTTTCACTCCAGTGGTGGCACAGAGGCCCAAGGAAGGGGAGTGACTGCAGTGTCTACCGGACTGCACCGTCATGGAGGTCACATGGAATCAGGAATGTCAATGAGCTCGAGCGTCTTTCAGAGGAGCTCTGGAGGAGGCGCTTCAAGCTACAGTCACAGTGAGGTGACACGTGGCTCGTCTTCTGTCGCCCGCGGTGCAGCCGTCAGCGGTATGCAAAATATGACAAGCCACAGTGAGATGGCACGTGGTTCGTCATCGTCCTTCGCCCGTGGTACAGCGGTCAGCGGGATGCAAAGTACAGCAAGTCATAGTGAAATGGCAAGTGGTTCGTCGTCGTCGTCCTTCTCCCGCAGTTCTGCGGTCAGCGGGATCCAAAGTATAGCAAGTCACAGTGAGATGGCACGTGGTTCGTCGTCGTCCTTCTCCCGCGGTAGAGCGGTCAGCGGAATGCAGAGCACGGCAAGTCACAGTGAGATGGCACGTAGTTCATCGTCGTCGTCCTTCGCCCGCGGTACAGCAGTCAGCGGTGGGCAAGGTACAGCAACAAGATACAGCTATGGTGTTGGAAAAGCTCTGAGTTTTGGTTCCTCGAGCAAATTTGCTTCAGGAAAATTTTATTGAATTTGTGCGTGTTAAGATTTTTTAGAAAGGTAATTTTAATCTGGACTCATCAGTTAAACAGACTAGAAATCTCAACAACTGGAAAAATGGAAAGCGCAATACTCATTGCTTGAAGCTGAATTAGGGCAAAATCATTCCCAAGAAACTACTGCTTATTTGATCGCAATATTGCTAAATTCTGCCAAGATGCAATACTGCCTACACCTGTGCATCTACCAATCAAGAATAATTACGAAAGCCAAACATGTTTAACAACCACAAAAGCACTGGCGGATAGTGTCAATTGTAGCATCAACGTATTTAAGAGGCCAGATTCCCAAAAATGTTCGCAAAGAAAACTTTTTGAGTGCCGAAGGCCAAGGCGCGAGTTTCTAGGGAGGTCTAAAATTTTGAGAACTTATTCTCCCATGCAGAAACGCCATTTCCAGTATTGTTATAGTTGTTTGGCATGCAATTTTTTAATTTCAATGGATAGAATATCACGGACTATCCACCAGTTTCGGACCAGAACATTGAAGGTGCGTGTGAGGACCTACGTAATTGGGCGTACAATGAAAAATATTGCAACTGGCACTTTTAGCCATAGTTCTTAACACATGAAAATGCTGAAATGCTCATAAAACGCACAGAAAAGTTCTAATAACTCCAAACTTACCATACAAGACTTCGTTAGTATGGGGATAAATTTCCCAGAAAATACATGGATTTATACGAGCCTATTTGCTGTGTTAGGTTCGCAAAGTATTGTGGTAAAATATACAGTCGCCGTCTTGTTTGGTACGACGAATTCCACAATTGGTATTTTTCCCCATAATTCTTAGCACACGAAAACCCTAAAAATGCTCATAGAACGCACAGAAAACCTCTAAAAAGTTCAATTTAACCTTCCATACACGAATTTCCCAAAATATATGGCTTTCTTTAATTCGTGCCTATTTGCTGTGTTGGGCTCGCAAGGTATTGTGGTAAAATGTACAGGCGCCACTTCTTTTCTGGAACGGTCAATGGCCGGTATTGCACTTTTCACATTTTCACCGTTAAAGTATACATAATTAAATCTGGAATTTTATCCTACTGACTGGTAACAAAATGGCAAACACTGAATAGGAAGTGTGTACAAACAAGTTTTCTTTAGGCTCCGTTTTAGTCCAGTTCTGTCCCCGTTTTTCTCCGCTCTTCGCTGCGCTCCGGGGGACTCTACGACGTTTTTGGAGTCTTTAGTGTGGTTTTTTAAGTGTGTGAAACAAGTGGTTCCATTGTTTTACTAGTGACTTTTTGTAGTTAAAAGAAGTAAATCAGGTTACATTTGAGTGAAAATATAAAGTAGCTGCTTTCATAGCACATATTCGGCCAAATTGTTGTTGGCATGCATTAAGCCGTAAAGAACTTGCTGTAAGCACAGCTGATGACATGAATAAAGAGTGAGAACTGTTGTTTCTTGTCTCCGTAAACATTATAATGATTCAACACGACATAAAACTAATATGACTGAATTTTTTTGACCTTGTAAAGAAAACAGGCAAACAAGACACGAACTTAACAGAATTTATGGCCGTGTAGCTTTGATCGGCTCTGAACGCGCGTGATTTTGGAGCTTTTTGGAACATGTTCATTTGACGCCATGTTCTGATTTTTATTTGTCTGATAAACAAGATTCTGCACAGCAGTACACAGCTAACAAGGTTGCGTTTTAACAGACTGTAAACGAACAGCTACAGTTTGTAAGTCCCTTGTAACTGGACAAACGAACAGTGTGTTGCTATTTTTGTCTTCTCTGGCACAGCTGACAGATGAGACAAAAAAAAAGTGAACATGCAACGAACAAGTTTTTCAGGGTCAAATTATGAAAATCGCTCTATCAAATTCCCTCTTGCTAATGATTCAAAACCACCTTACAGCCGACTCCAGATAACTCAACATTCAAGGGAATTGTAAAAAAACTTGAAGTACCGGGAGCTTACACTATTGGAATAAACTAGTGAGAAAACATCTTGAAGGAAGAATGCATTTAGTTCGAGTTATCGGGAGTATTAAAATTATAAATTAGTACCGACAATGAATTTAGTTCGAACTGGTGGGAGGTTCGAGTTCAGACTCGATCCTAGTCGTTTCCTGTTGCTTTTTTCATTGTCTTATTCGGGAAGATGGGACTGGAATGAGCGAGGGAAACTTTCCTCCTACCCTTCCCATCATTCCCTTCGCCCCCAATCCCCTCGCTCGTTCCAGTCCCCTCTTCCCAAATAAGACAATGAAAACACCAACAGGAAACGACTGGGATCGAGTCTGGTTCGAGTTATTAAAGGTCTCAATTATAGAGACACTACTGTATCAGTGTTAGTATGATAAAATTTTTGCGACTAGAACTGTTTAGGGTCATGGGCAGAAGGCGATAGTGTAGGGAAGGGAGGAGGGGAGGCAGCTTTTATATGCAGGAGGAAGGCATGCATTTAACCAGTGGTTTTAGTTTATCATGAAGGAGGTTACACGCATTTTTTTATAAGAACAATTTTATAAGAACAACGAGGCTCAAATTTGCCCAAAAATTAAGAACAAGCCAAGAACAATTGAGGCTCGGCTTCAGATTCAAATGTAACAGAAAGTTTTTATTTAAAAACAGAACACATCACTTCATTATATGTAGCGTTTCCTTGTAGGTTTTTCTGCAGTTAGAAACATTGAGTGAGCAGAGGAGAAAATCAAAACTGTGCCGAAGTGTATACTTGACATGATGGAAACAAGAACAATTTAAGAATAATTGAGGCTCAAATTGTGCAAAAACTTAAGAACGAGGCTCAGCCAAAATTTACTGTAAACGTGTATCGCTCTAATATTCCGTCATTTTCGTTCGGCAATAAAGAATGAAGAAAGAAACCAACAACTATGCCGGCTATCAACTTCTGCAAGAACTTGAGTGAGGGCAAACAGTATCAACAAATTTGGTAAGTAATAGTAAGAGCGGGAAAACAGAATGCAAACAAAGGCTATCATATCCGTTCGTTGCCGAAAATCTCATTGAGAATGGTTCATTCCAACCACTAAAAAGGGAAAAAATCACCGATTTTGACTTCTTTCCCTCAAACCTTTTTGTAACGTTCTCTCTGAAGTTTCTAATACTTTTAAAACACTCAGTTAAGCCTGCTTTTTACTATCAACGCAAGAACAAGCGAAGAAACAAGAGCAAATTTTATAGGGGACTGGTCAATAACTATAGGGGGTGGGCCGGAGCAAAAAGGGGGTGGGTCACCAAGTTTTGTGCCTCCGTCTCCAAAGGGGTGGGTCATGCTGAATTTTGAGCCCCAGTTATGGGGTGGGTCAACTTATTTCATACCTCCATATTTCACTCAAAATACTGATACCATCTCATGAAAAATAATAATATAAAACGTTGACGACAAAAAAGTCTCTATGATATTAAATTATATATGCAATGAAATTTTTTGATATTACTTGATGAGTCAATACTTTCAAGAGATATTTAATATAGGAAGATTGTCAAATATTGTCACCCTTGTTATTGAGATGAAACGGTTTTTGATAAATGTTGCAAGCAACATATTACTATATAAAACATTATCAATATTATATTTATTAGCATTCAGTTGGGAAACAACCGCGTACCTACTGAAATGTTCATATATCATATATCTGACAAAATAGAACATATAAATAGTGAAGCAAAGTGAAAAAAAAAATTGGGGGGGGCGGGGGGGTCATGTTATTTTCAGCCAGTGCCCAGCGGTGGGTCAGCACATTCACCGCTGGCGAAAAGGGGTTG
>JAOBRH010428604.1:0-10817 GCA_027575125.1 Umimayanthus parasiticus | reverse complement strand
AAAAAAAAAAAAAAAAACCGTAAGACTAGACATAAATGCTTATTTAATTTGTTGTTGGAAAATAAAGTTACTGCAAATATGTGGCTGAAAATGGTAAAAATTTAAAAAGTGTCCATCTTCGAATAATTGCACACCTCGAATAAGAACTCAGCCTGAAGGTCCAAAAATTAAATAAGCGGCCAGGGTGCTTATTCGAATATACCGGTGTACGGTAATTTTGTTGAGGTCAGTATTAGGACTGGTAATGAGTCTGGCAGTGTCCCAGCGATCTGTCTTACATGTGTCGACTGTCGTGAGTTGAATGATAAAAATAAACAGCGAGCCATCAATCAACATGTCACTCATAGAGGGAGCTAAACAAAGCGAAGAGTATTTGCCATGCATTCGCGGTATACACAAAGAGAATTTTGCGCCCCAGGTATAAGCGATCTCTCTAGGACACGATTCTGTCCCAAAAAGAGCTTTGCAGTTAGTTTCTTTGCTTTTAAATTGGGAAGCTTAGACTGACTAGAAACTGGCCATAGCCCCTCGCGCGCGCGCTCATCTACTGCTATCCGAGCGATGACAATTTCAAGATTAGATAAATCATAAATATTAGTTCTTGTCGCTAGGACTAAGTATGAATTAGTGAGGTTAACAAGCGAGGAAACAAACAAGCCAAACTTGTGTCCGAGTTTTAATTAAATTAATTATATGTCAGTGCCATCGATATTATAAGGAACAAATTGGAGATGAGCTCTTAATGGTAGCATTTAACGGGAGCGGGCCACCAGGAGACGGACAAATTTTGCGCTAGAGTTTACTCGGAACGCCAAGAGTTGGAGCGCGAGTTGTCTTAGCTCCCATATGGGTTTTGCCTTGAAGCGAACGATGAGAGACCGGAAAAAGGCGGAGAATGTGTGACAGCGTAGCTTCTTGCTTGCTATTAAGCCTGACGGGCTCAACTTGCTGTTTGAGGCAGTGCAATGCACAAACCACTAAAAAAGAACAAGCCTTATCCCAGAATGATAGAGAACCTGGGAAATTTGCCCACAGGAAGAAAAGAGATTACCTCTTAAAGGTTTCGAAACATGCTTTATCAGCGATCATATCTCGTAACTTGTGACATGTTTTTGTTTATGAAGAGCCAATAACACAAGTGTAAGGTTTCTCCCAAGTGCCCCCTTATCTCCACAATCTCTCGCAAGTGTCATTGTTTAGAATCCTAATTGATCATATCAAAAAGCGCTTCAGATATCGCAAGTCCCTGATTGGCTGAGAGTCTTGTCGGCTGTCCGAACTGTCAGTGACTAAACGCACATGATGAAGGGTGAATGAGAGAGGCTCAGTTCGGCCAGCTTCGTATTTCTCAAGCAGCTAATATCAAAATCAGTTGTAATAATAACTCTCTTAGCCTCGAGCTCAATGGAGAAGTTCAGTGAGTTTGTCTCGTCAATCGGCCCCGGAGCAAAAGGCGCGCAGTACACACCTCCTGGCACGGCCGTACATCACGCACAAACCATGAACAGCTCTCCCGGAGTCTCCTTCAGTAGCTCATGTGCGCAGAACTCCGACAGCGGGCCGGTTGTACCAATGTCCTCCTCACATGGTGTAACAAACTCGATGATACATCCTCCTCCATCCTCACAAAGTGACACCGGTAACTGCAGAATTCTATATTTCTCTTTTCTAATTGTTATTTCTTGTCGTAACATTATCCCGGAAATGAAAGCTATTCAAAAGAAAACGTTTTGATTGAGTTAACTGGAAATGTATTCTAATTGAATTTCAATGGCTTGTTGTAATAATGGCTAACGGCTTCTGACAGCACATGTATGTACCCCTTACATGGGGCCAATTTTGAATTCCCAGGAAAGTTCGGACGTTCGTCTCCTGCTCAGTCGCAACAACAAATGGTGCATAGCTCTGAGAGCTGTATGGAAATGGAGGCGGATTCTGGGGACACTGCTCCTAAACGCAAGAAACGAAGGAATCGAACCACCTTTACTTCCTTCCAACTGGAAGAAATGGAACGGGTTTTCCAGAAAACGCATTATCCCGACGTGTATACACGTGAGCAGTTGGCCTCGAGATGCGATCTCACAGAGGCGCGAGTGCAGGTGAGGAGAAATTTGCCCCCAGTTTGCATTCATCGTAAACAACGTTTCGTTGCGCACTTCAGGTCATGTCTACCTCCATAAAATGGCTTTCGGATTCTAAAGGCAGGATGTTTGACTTTATTTTTAACCCATACTTTTATGTTTTTTGTCGAACGGTTTATAGAGACAAATAAAATGCTTCTTTGGAAGTTAACCGATCAACGACAACGACATCAACTAATTCTGCAATTACATTTTATATCTTAAATCTACGACTTCACAGACTCACCAACTCTGTTCTTTGCCTTCGCTATAAGTGTAACTTTTCGCGTTTGTTTCAACAGTCGCAGTAACTCGTAGTTTGATTACTTTTGATCTCAACGTTAGTGGCGTTATCGAACTGATACTTTTATTCCACAGTCTTGTCTGTTATTTGAGTTTGGCGTTCGTGAAAGCTAGCGTCCATTGCATTTGTCAGCAATGGTGGTAGGACTCTTTAGCGTCACTCGACGGCCTCTGTATCTACTGCACTGCTGTATTGTAATAACATTATACAAATGAAAGTACTTGAGTTCACGGGCCTTTGTTAGTGATGATATTTGTTAACGGTATTATGTCTCAAAATAAGTACATAAACGGTAGCTTTACGGTTACACGCTGGTAATATGCTTTTGTGGTGCTACAAACGCATTTGGACTCTAACAAATTGGCTTGGTGAAGGTTTATCCGAAAACTAGTGCAACATATAGCTGACTGAAATGGAGAAACAGCTTTCAACTTCTGTGTTCTTTGAAACTATTCGCGCCTTGAGCAATAGCGAAAATTCGCAAACGAGAATCATTACGTACATTAAATTAGGTAAATAGATTTGCCCAACTGTTTTAAAAAACTATTGATTGTAATTTGTTTTCTAAATTCAATTAACCCCGTGTTTCAGTTTAGTTTATAAAAGATCTAAAGACTGATTAAAGAACAAGTGGCCATTGGGATGGATGGACATTTCTTTACAGTAAATAGAATTAACAAGCCGTCTAAGATATAAAGGCCCTGTTGACATGTTGGGTAGTCGTCAAAAGTCCGTCGATGCTACGCAAAGCATCGTGAGCCCAATGTTTCTTGAGCGTGAGTGATGGGGAGAGACGAGACACGTAAGAGTGAATTTAGCAGTGAGCTTAGGAGTTTGACGAGTTCCTTGTACAATATTTACACTTTTTGGTTTACATTTTTATGTAATTCCCACCAATATTTATGCTCTAATACACTTCTAAGTATGTCTGATGACCTTATCTCGTAAACATTGCTGTAAAGTTTATTTCGGTTGCTATCTTCTGTCTTTGCCAAGCCGCAAACTTGGCGATTTAACGCCGAATCCGGTCTACGGAGCGTGCCTTGACCTTGTTTAACGCAGGAAGAAATGGGCGAGGAAAATAAAACACTTTAAATCTTGAACAGATAAGTGCTTTAATTGTAGTCAAGCTTGATTATGATATTATGATTATGTGCTTTTGTTTGCCATATTATCTACGTGTTTAACAAAACATGTTTTTGTGCTTTGACTGAACTTTGTCTGGTGTGAGCGGTGAGCGAACGCTTCTTGCTGGAGAATCAGTGTAGATGAAATACGTCCTTTCGTGATAAAACGGCGAGTGATTTGTTGCACTGTTCACAAACAAACAAGGAGCACGTCATAGATTAACAGATCTTGAGCTTTATAAGCTTCAAGCCACTTGGGTTTATTCCTGTACTGCGGCTTAAAGCCAGTTTTAAAAGGCTCGGCTCTGAAATAAAGATTAAAACATAACACCTTCTCTCCTGAGGGACTTGAGTCGTCTGTCATTGCGAGGAGAGATTGTTGAGGTTAAACGCGGTTTAAAATGATATGCTCGCTGGATCTGTGAGAGATTATGCGAAGTTTGATTTCATCAGAAAATTGACGAAACCTCTTGTGTTCTTAGATATGTGTATTGTTTACATAATCAAACAGCTTTTGGAAGATTAACCAGCTCGTTTTGAGAAACATAAAGAGCACGGGGTCATTGAAAAGGAAGATATCTCAGACATAATATTTCCTTAACGCAATGACATCGTCTGTGCCGAAAAGCTTCCGACTCCGTTCAGAGCCCATTGTGTTTTATACTCGTTCTTGCCAAAACTGAAGCAACTTGTTGCTATGTTAGTAATGTTAGACACGATGCTGACTACAAAACTGAACGAATTGTAAAAGCGTAGTAACATTCGTTTTCACCTTGAACAAATCATTGCATTTTGTTTTTGTGTCTGTGACTTAGAACAATTACTGAATTAGGTGCGTAATGCCAGTCCAATCATGGGTTGCTCTCTAATAAGTCAATGAAACGATGGAGTTGCTATCATGTCAGATGTGAATCGCGTCAAAGACAGTTTGGACAGTAAACTCAACGACCACGATAGTTTTGGAGAGTATAATCCTATCAAGGCGAAACCTTTGCTGAAGATAGCTTGCGTGTATCGGATATAGTATTATAGGGAGGCATCAGCTTGCACTTCGTACAATACAACCACAAATAAATCAAACAACACCAAATTTGGATCTTGTGCTTTGACGAGAACAAACTATTAACACACCTCTACATTTCTTTTTTTTTAAATCTACGCATTTCGATGTTTCTCTGTCTAAGAGTAAAAATCTTAAGTTTGTTTGAAAAATCCGATTTTTCCAATAGTTATTGATAAATTATTTAATGTATCATGATACAGATAAAAAAAGACATTTTGGAATGAAGTAGTTGAAAACTTCCCCATGCAACGCTCTCTCTGCTTCAAAATTCACGTTCTTGCGCAGCCTAACTCTGTACAAGAGGCGTTAAGTGTGGGTGAGAGCCTGTCTTTCTTCTTGTTTTTGTACAAACTACATATATTCTTAAAGTACTGTAAATTCTTGTAAAACGGTTTTACTTTAAGTTGGATTATAACATAGTGCATCATTACCTGAATTCATCTTATTTTATCATTTTATTTATCAATTTACTAACCATCTACCGTTGAGTAGGTCAGTTACTAAGTGCTAACGCGGTTAGCAAGGTTAGAAGACATTTAACCAAAGTTTTCCTGTATTCTACATTCGATCGATGCATAGTTCCGCTACAGATGTATCATGTCAAATGACAATTTATCTAAAGTTCCCTTACTAGTCGGCAGCAGATTAACGCTATTCACTTAGAAACAAGAACATCGATCAACAAGACAATTTAGTCTCTGAAAATCAAATTCATGAAGAATGATCTTTCTTTTGGTCCTTACATTTTGTGTACAGGAAATCAGATTCAGTCAACGGTTCGCTGCCGTTTGCGGTGTCGGCAAAAGTTTGAACTTGCCCCCGCTGTGGTACGGTCGGTGTTTTAAAGGAAGTGGGGGTGTGTTTTGATAGCAAAAAATATGACAGAGAAAATATGTTCTTTATGCGTCTGTTTGCAATTGTAGGCCAACACGTGGTCGCCGGTGAAAGAGATTTTGGTATATTCCTGAAAAATCAAGTTTTATTCGCGTCTGTTTCTTTGCGTGAAAGAATTTGTAGCTTGCATCTTGGGAGCTGTCTGGTCGTGGTAGGGCTTTCTGTACCTTAGGGCAAGACATATGTTACGGTCTGTGATCAGGCAATGTGCAGTAACGCTGGGAAGAGACAAAGTCTAGTGTTGTACTTGTCGAGCTACATGGGGTAAAGCACCAAGTGGTGAGAATGGTTCCTGCAGGTTTAACCACCTGGGGATTGTCGACTGTGGCGAGTTATGCAAGGCAGCATATTATGTTCGAGTGAGAATCGATGTCTAAATTTTGCCCACAACTTATCGTCCTGTTTGCTGTGGTGTTGGTTACACGACTTAGAAACCGATACCGGATGTGTGTGTGTCTGAAGACTCAAGAACGAACTTAGACGAAAGCACGCAAACATTCTTTACCTGACCTGTCCAGAGCTGATCATTGAGAAAAGTCATTTTTGTACTCACAGAGCGCAATCGACATCGCAAGACATAAACCAGCTTGCATTAATTTAATAGCTCCAAAAGTAATTGTGTTAAATTAAATGTCACTCCATTCTATATTTTTTAAATAGCTGTTTTGATTTTTGTTGTGGCAAGATCTATATGTCTCAAAACAAGTTATAATGAAGTTTTAAAAAAATGTTTCCGTTATAAAGTGCATGGAATTTTGTTAGCAAACCCAAAAGTAAAAGGCGAAGCATCCTGCGGTTTGGAGGTGTGAGCGCCATGTACGAAGCTGATAGTGGGATGGAATCTGATACTGATAACTATATAAATACTGAGTTTTGAAATAAAGAATTATATATTTCAACATTGCAAAATTTGCATTCCCAGATTGCCATATAATAATAACTTATGAAGGTATCCAGAACAACTTTTCTTTCTTGTATGACTATCAGGTATCATGTTTTAATCGTTAACCTTACTGTTATCTATGTAAACCATTATACCACGACTATGGTATACTAAAAGGTGGATAACACCATTAATCTCATTTAATCATTATAATTAGAGGTTTTCTTATCAATAATATGCACTAGTCATTTTGATAAATATCAGAAACATTTATTTTAAGTCTGTCGGTGAAACGTGAGCATTAGCGAAAGAAGGAAGAACAAGTTAGTATATTGATTATTGTGCTTTACATTAGCGCAATACCGCTCGACAATCCAGCACTTGTGAGCACGCGTTTCATACAACCAACTAATTCGTGGTCTGTGAAAGCTTTCAAGCGTTTAGCAGTAATAGAAGAGGATTACTGTATAACACATATTGACATAATAAGAAACTTACGTTTAGTCTACCACATGTAGTCTTCTTCCCTTTTCTTTCGCTTAAGAGAGAACCGTTAGGACAATTCTAAGCTTTTGCATCGCCATAAAAGAGGATTAGCCCTCTGGCACTGTCACCTCGCATACCTGAGCAGAAAATTAAGAACTGAAGAAATCGGGTGTTTTTATTCTCCGTGAGCCAATGCTACTGCTACAAAACTAGATACAAAACAACTGCACGTTGTGTCTTAATTTTCAGCTGGTTGCTTAAATGTCGAATTCGTGATGGAGGCAAACTAAAGATCTATCTTTTGCTGCAAGAACACGAAAATTATTTACATAAAGACAGAATAGCATGTTTAAAATAGTAAAACTTGTGTTCCAGCGTTGTCCTTAAGATAATAACTCAAATGTCCAAGCTTCTTTGAGCCCATCGGTTCCTCACGGCAACATGGGTTTTGGGATCGTTATTTGGAAGACCGAAACGTTGTCCAAAGACAAAAGTTACTGTCTTTATTTAGACGTTATTTTGCAAGTGTCATTTCATCTTGTATAACATCTCCCTTAAAATTGCCTTGCTCTAGAAGGACGTCCTGCCTTCTTACACTATTAAAACAATCGTGTCCAACCAACAACATCGCATTTACTCTGACAAGAGGTCAGTAAAAATTGTTTCCAAGTGTCTGAAGTAATTTACACAAACGATTTAAAATTAAATTATACATATTGGTTAGCTTTGCTGCAGTAATACGTATTAAATCGCAGAACACAGATTACTTATTAAAACTTTCGCGCAGCACTCAAACTAGGCTGAGTAGAGTCATAAGCTAGGAAATATGACTCATTGTCAAATCCACCTCTGTTTATCATTCTTTTACTTCGATAACACAAAGGTCGCCTTTAGTACGTCTTTATTTTCTTTATTTTTACCGTTTTCTGACCATATACTATCAGTGTGTTACGCGGTTAATGTAACGACGCGAACGATACTCCATTATTGACTTTGTGTCGACAACTTTGCACTTTCTGACTTTTTGCTTATTAAATTATCTTTGCAAAAACGGAGAAAAATGTGAAACCATCGACCTTAAGTTTGCTTTATAAATTAGGTTATACTATGGCATCCCAAAGCTAAATTTACTTTTTCGAGCTAAAAGAAACGCTTGTGAGGAGGTGATAAAAATTCCATTGGTCACTAATTCCCACATTAAACACCATTCTAGCAAACGAAAAGATGTGTCAACGAATGAGCCTTACTGCAGTAGTGTAGCTTGATTTCAAAAACTACCGATGTAATTTCGCGGGAATACTTTCCAAGTTAAATTCCTTTCACGGAATTTCCCGCGAACATCGGAGTCACATTCACAACGTTTTTATATTTTGGCCCATTTTGGTTAACATTTGTAATGTTTCTGAAGTGCTCTTTTTCCAACAAGATTTTAAACAAGAATGATAATGAGATGCGCGTTCTATTATAGTTTACTTTTGTTCTTTAGCCTTAGTTCACGTTTAGTATCCAGAAAGTGGAAAGGTGGAAAGTTTTAGTATCCAGAACAGTGCTGAACGGTAGACATTAGGTAGTTGGCATTTCAAGCATTTGAATTCGTTTGGAAGTCCAGCGGAACCGACATCGAAGAAACATAGTTTGAAGGAAGGAAGAAAATGGAGCAATTATGGCAAACACCAACAATCGTAAAAATATCGCCTTGGGTGTTTAAATATCCAAAGAAGATAGATAATGTTATTTGTTTGTGCACATATAAGATGTGAAAACAATTTGAAGAGAAGCCTATTTTCCTGCTCTTTATTTTGAAAAAATTCAGTACTGAAAAACTCATTTGAATCGAGCAACGAGAATTACTCATGCGGCTCTTTAAGCACGAGTCTTTGACCGCTCTGTGATGTGGCGTGAAGGTTCTTTGTTCTTATAATAATAGGTCTGGGAGTAATCTGTTAAGAATACGATTGTGAACTGTATTCGAATCTGTGGAGGCAGGATTGCTCCAGAACTTTGTAATGTTTGTATGGTGTTCAGTTTATGGACCAAATTTCAACGCCATGTGCTGTAAATGAGAACGGAGATCGCATATATGTCGTCTGCGTGGCATGGCCAAATTCAAAGCTGCAACAACATAAATATGTTCAAGCTGCATGAAGCAATATGATTAAGATTTCTGTTTTGTCAGTTGCATCAGTTGCTCCGACATTAGGATTTCCCATAAGACATAAACACCTCCTTCGTAAAACAAAAACACCAATTAGATTATCTAAACCCAAAGGAATTTAATAAACCCTTTTGACAATTACAGGTTCTCCAACTTTGCATAAAGACGCAGTAACCACTTATCACCATCTATTTTTCATTTTTATCAATATTGTTGCGTGGCTGTGTTTTCCGTTTTAGTGGAAACACTGTCATCATTTGCACATACCTTTTTAAAACACTGAATATTACACAACCACTAGCTAAAACTGGGATCATTTGTAGTGTATATTGGAATATTGGCAAGTGGTAACACATTGCCTTTGTTTTCTCTAATCATTTTGGATCCGATCCATTAATTATATTTATCACAATTAATTGCATTTTTAGAGTGATCGCCTCCCTAAATCGAGCAATGACAACTAATTTATAATACTGGACCTGAATTAGCATGAAGCAAGAACCATTTGTGCAAGACTGTATAATACTATAATATATTAAAGTGAAAACACTTTAAAATGATGAACCCAAACGCAGGAAGTTATAACGCTGCTAGATCTAGAAGGTGCAGAGATCACAATTTACAGCATCACCTTTGAGACTAAGTGTAGTATTTTAAATGAGTGATTGTAGTAAGAATGCGTCTAGTGAGTATCACTGCATCTCATTTATTTATATTATGTCATTTATATTGTTGATAAACATACGGAAATTTTCAAAAAAAATGATAGAATTCATTGAAGTCTCCGCCGTAATTCCTACACACAATGTTTTTGTAACTTCGTATTGCTTAGGAAGAGCAGTGAACAGTTTAAACGCTCAGTCTTGTAACATCGTCTTGTATTTTGTGTTACTAAAGTTCAAATGGTCTAGGAGGAAAACAAACTTTTCTTTAAACTGAAGACTCTAACAAGGTCGAGTAAGATCAAGTACTTTCCTATAGCCTGCCGTATTGCTATCCGGTGCTGTTCCGATAGCTTGACCTTCACTATCTCTGGCAGCTTTAGACCAACAAAATCCAAGACCTGCAACGTTAATACTATGACTTCTTAAATCTCTCGACACCAAAGTCACGAACCGTTCTTAGGAAGTTCTAACTGTCTGAGGATCAGCATAATAACTTCCAGTTTGCTAGAGAAAGGAAATGAGTGTCATATTTTCACTAACATTATTATGCAATATATTTAAAGGAATGTGGACTAAATGTTCCATTCTTCGAAAAATCGAATTATTACTGACTCTTATTAATATGAGCTTTTGCTAGCTGAATGGAATTTCGTCATCTGGCCAATTACTTAGAACATTTTACTAAACAAACGACAGTAAACCGATTTTAGTGTTCAAAAGATGCAGAAGGAATAGATATTGCCTTACCTACTCAGCAACGAGTTTGAAAGTTGCATCATTAAATTTGCGTCTATTGCTATAGTTTTTATTTGATCAAAAAAATGATTGGCAGTAGCTATTTGCAGTTATGTGGTGGTAAAGTATTACCCTAGTTTTCATTGCTTTTTATGCTACAAACATTACAGCTAATACTTTTAAAACAGTAAGCAACTGACAACAGTTTCTACTTGCAAAATTGGAAGAAACTCATTGAGTTTCAGTCCGCGCATATCGCGACTTTATAAGTAAAGCAGAAACCAAAATGCAAGTGACAGGAAAATCGCAATTTTGGAAGAAAAAGTTAGTTCTTTATTCAAACTAGAAGAATGTTTAATAATAATAATAATAATAATAATAATAT
>JAOBRH010428382.1:0-10821 GCA_027575125.1 Umimayanthus parasiticus | reverse complement strand
ACAACGAGGCTCAAATTTGCCCAAAAATTAAGAACAAGCTAAGAACAATTGAGGCTCGGCTTCAGATTCAAATGTAAGTGAAAATTTTTATTGAAAAACACGACACACACGTCATTACTTGCAGGTCTTTCTGCAGTTAGAAACACTAAGTGAGCTGAGAGGAAAATCAAAATTGTGCCGCACGTGTTTTTAAAAACTAAACTAAAACTTTTATGACAGTTCCGAAGTGTATAATTGACATGATAGAAACAAGAACAATTTAAGAACATTTGAGGCTCAAATTCTGAAAAAAATGAAGAACAACGAGGCTCGGCCAAAATTTACTGATTCTTATAAAAAAAAAAGCGTGTAACAGTTGTAATTAAATTGCAACAATAACTGGCACTTTTTAACAATATACCATTGTTTATTTGTTCATGGATGGTCAGTTTTAGTGTTAAGTTTTGGGTTACTTACATTGTTTTTTTATACAATGGAATCTTTCGTTCTCAGAGTGAAAGACGACCCTTAAAACTGGAAGGCTGTGCTTTGCTTAAAAGTTTGGCTATTTTGCATATCAAGTCATACCAACTCTCATAGGGAATAGTGTTATTAAGTTTCTCTGAGTCACATTAAGTTGTCGTACGCACCTTTAAGCCCAAGAGTGTATCTTAAACTGAACAGGAGGGGGTAATGATTGTTATTTTAAAATATTGTCGGGGCGCGTTCAATATAAATAGGCTGCTCAATGGTACAGGCGTTGGAATAAATACTTTATCAGCATTCCACAGAAAAACGATTTCGAAAAAAAAACATTAATTCATAGCTGTTTATGTATATGTAACAATTTGACTTGGAATGATTAACTTGTCATCGAAAAATGTTATTACATCGCCTTCCACAGACCACTTGTAAATCAGTACCAATTATCGTCCCTTTGGAATCTTATTTGTATAATGACATACATTAGTGCTGAGCTGGTTACGTCTTTACTTGTTTGTAAACACTCTGACTAAATTGGTACAACATGTTACTGGTAGACAAGTCGTGATTCCTCAGCATTAATAATGTATTAACCCGGTTTGCTATTCAATTAAAACCTTAAATTTCCCACACAAAAAACTTGTCAGATATAAACTCATTTATATTATAAAGTTTTAAAAGCTTCATAATTTCACTTCTCTTCTTTATTCAGTTATTGACTGATATAAAGGAATAAGTAAAGTTTGTTTTATGCAACAACTGCGAGTTTTGTTGAAAAGCTATTGTTCGCGTCGGCAATATTAAAAAGACCTTATCTTCCTTATTCAGCGCAACATATTTTAAATTTAGCTATAGTTGGTACAAAAACAAAATTCGCCGGGTTCAGTTTATGAACCTCAGCTTTTGTCTTGGCACGAAATCCTATAGTTTCTTCGACAAGGTTTGAGATTTACAATACGTTTTCTTTTAAAACATGTTATTCACCAGTCAGTAGCTTGTTGATCTTTTCTAAGTTTTGAAAACATTCTTAACTAGCTGCATTGTGAGAGGTTGATTATAACTCTACCCGTTAAAAGCAGCAGGGCGAGACTTGTTGCTTATCTAGTAGATCGGCCGCTTCTTGCCGAGGGAAGCAAACATGGCCGCTTCTATGAAGGAGTGCTTTGTTCTGCTTTTTTCTTTACTTCTTGGTGCATATCTTGCCAACGAAGCTCAAGGTAAGGCTGACTTGTTCACGAAATGATTACCCGCTTTTTCCAATTAAACTTCATTGTTATATCTGGCCAAATATATTGACTGCAATAGTGCGATCAAACAAGTCTTGCACCAGTACGAAACTATAGTAAATCTTAATCGAATACAATTATCTTGTTTTCAATGCGCTACAAGTTCTTCAACAGCAATCTTTTAAAGAGGTTGGAATACTTCAGAACTTTATAATTTTTGAACGTGATTTAAATGAATAAATGAACTAGTGCACTGTTTAATCACATTTAAATTTCATTAGGATTCGATAATTTCCTCTACAAATAGAAATATATAGATAAATATGGAATTTAGCATAGGAGCAAAGCGCATAAATACATAAATTTAAATTTAGCATTGGATGGTTCAAGCACTTTTATATCTGTTTAATGCATCGACAAGAGTATGATCTGGATAAAGTCAGGATGTGCGTAACTCCGTATACTTATACTGTTCAGGTTATGTGCCAACCAGCCGTTAAGGGCCCTGATCTTTTTCAGTTTTCTGCGACCGTTGGTTTAACGTTCCGTTATTGTTTTGATGTTCTTTTACACAGGAAACTAATTGTATCTGTTGCAAAATTTGTCTTCGACACTATTTCTTCCTTTCAAGCTGACTGTAAGACCAATATGCAAAACTTCCTTAATCATGTGGATGTGTACAACGCTTAAATGGCAAAGCTTTTGAAGAAACAGTGTTGCTATTCAAATTCTCTCTTGAAAGCATTTTGATGTCAACCGATACGTTATACGCTAATTTCCTTAGACAAAGACTAATTTCTCTCGCTATACCGTATAAGTTATATTTGCTTATGTTAGAGACAAATTGCTATGGTACTTTGAGAATCAAGTAATCCATGAGTTTATGTTTTTTCAAATAAGGTTAAATTCGATGATCAACTCCAAGCCGAACTCCATTTCACTAATTCGGTTGAGTTCAAATTGTGTTTGAGCTGGTGAGCAAAACTTGATTTAAATCAACTCCTACTCAACTCGAAAGCAACTTGTTGAACTCTACTTCGCCAGTAATTTAGCAGCTGACACCTTTATCTTGTAAACTAACCAGTAACCAGCCGTACGCCTTACTAAAACAATCTCTCATCAAGTACCCTTTATAAAGTAGATCTTTACAAAGAGGAATAAAGTACTAATATATAGGGATAGCAGAAACGTCTTTGGTACAAATTTCTGTAAACCATTCTTACATCAAGACAGCCAAATTCAGCAATCACTTTAATTGCATTTGTTCAAACTACACAGGAATATGTGAAAGCCTGTACACTTAATCACTCTTAGTGAGTTTCCATTCGGTACTTCGCTCTTAAGTATTGAGACTGGTTGAAATGATCATGAGAGTTTGATAAACACTGTATGAGAGTTGGACGAGAGTTTTCGTTCGACTCCCACGCTCGCATAATAGCAAGGTGGAAAGTCTACGAGAGTTGCGTGAGTCAGGTCACTTAAAAAACGTCATAAAGCGAAAACTCTTGTCAAATCTCATGAAAAATTTAACGTGTGCAAGGTAAATGAAAGCGCATAAAAAGTCGATAATTTAAGCGTGTTTAAGGGTCTCTCAAACACGAATGAGAGATATTTTAGTCATCTCTCATCCGGGCTCTCATCCTTGTGTGTCCGAAGTAATAAATCTGAATATGAACCTCCCAAGATTCGGCTCCGTGGCAGAAAGACACATTGGCTGACTTAACTTCGTTGAATTCTATACTTTGCATCTATTTATTGCAGTAGTATAATGATAAAATATAGTTGATCCAAGTGACTCTGAAATATTATACACTAGCAATGTATACGACAGTAATTTCCGTACAAAACCTATCAATATAACAAAAAAGAGAAATTAAGCAAGTGAAAGGTTGTTGATCAAATTTGTGAGAACATTTTTGTCGCCCATTGTGTGAAGCAAATACGAGTTAGGTTAAGTTACAATGTTCAGTTCCTGATAAATACATTTTCGTTCAAGTGTAATATATTTAGTTATAAAATGTTCGTATCCAAAGCTGAACAAATAATTCAAGGATATCAAAGAGCTATGAAATATCAAATTTGTTTCTTTTTTTAAACAGTTTGTATTATTTGTTTCGCATCTTGACGCAAAACCTGTTATGTTATGAGCTTACAAAAATGTGCCAACCTGTCAAAAACGTGTTAAAAGTTCAATTTATCTCATTAATGTGCTACTAAAGATTTGGAGTGGAGAATGAGTTAAAATGTGTGGGTTCGCATTGTATTTGCCACTACAAAGTGAACTATAGTGAATGTTTCTTACAGTGGTGTCGTGATTTTCTTCTATATTGATCAAGGGGTTAAAATATAAACACAGAAGCACTACAGTGTAGTTGTAAATAACACGTATTTCGTTTATAAATAAGGCAAAATTGTGAGAGCGGTTCGCAGGGCGAACTATAGCAGTTTATATCTAATGGCTGCGTTTATAATAGAGACGGATAATCCGTCCAGACGAATTAGTCGTCTGCTATTCTACATCTCCAGTATAAATACGGGACGAACTACGACAAGTACTGAAAGTGCGTCCAGACGAAGAATCTAAGATTATACGTCTTCACAGACCCATATTGGTGATAATTCGTCTGGACGGATAAAATTCGTCTTCGTGCCCATATTTATACTTGGACGAATTATCAGACGCAATAAATAAGCTTGCCCAAGTCCAGACGGATATTCCGTCTCCAGTATAAAAACAGCCCGACAATGTAAGGAGACCTAAAATAACACTTACTTCTCGTTTTGTTACAATATTATAACTTTTATAAACGGCATTATTGTCAATAGAAATAAACTTTGTATTTGTGAGAATCTCCAGGTCTCAAAATCAAATTAGCGAAATGTTCAAAAGAATAATTTAAAACAAGTTCTAAAAATATTAAAATTTAGTTGTTTTTTCGGATGCAATAGAGACTATCACGACTAAATTTGCAATTCTTGGTTTGCAGTGACGTCACAGAAAAAAAAAGTTTAGTTAACCTAGTCGCAACCTAGAGCAATATAATATTTCTAAGCTTGCTGAATGGGAAAAACTACACAAATGAGGAACATTGTGGAACATGAATGCCTTTCACAAAATAGATATGGGTCAACAAACTTGGGATTATTTTAACGAGAAATGTACGCGGCAGCCATGTTGGTGTCCCTTTCAAGAACATTAACATGGCGGCCAAAACAAGAAAGTCTTTGGCAGTGCACAATTTCTACTCCAGTTGATTTGGTTCTGCTACAAATTGCACTAAAAGTAATTTACGAGTGTTTTCCACAGCATTAAACACTTCAATGTGCGCAAATTTATTGACTTTTGTAACCAGTGAAACCCCCATAATTATGAAAATAGTCAGTTGTTAAAAAATTCAAATCTCTATAACTCTCAAACAAAACACTGTTTTACCTTACTTTTTTTGTTATAAATTGTAAGAGTGTCGGAAGAACAAACCATTGCCATCAAATTATTGCAAGGGGTACTGCCTTTAAAGGTCCGAGATTTTCGGCCATAGACAATTATACTTTGAATAGATAACGTAAAAACGGATTTACTGACAGAAAAAAATGTCCATCGATTCGGCCATGAACAGCCCCTGTGACCATGTACTCCTAGAAAAAGGTTGCTAGTGTTCAAATAGACCACTTTAAAATTAAGCTTCAGCTCCCGCGAACAAGAACCTGTGGCTTCGTGCAATCTTTTTACACATTTGTCGTATTTTCTCGCAAAGTGATCTAGCTAAAACTACACTATGTTATTTATACACGAATTATTTAGACAAGACCCACAAACTTGTACCTTTCGTGGACATTTACAAGATTTCTTCTCTTTATTATTGTTTATTATAGCAAGATGCAGCATACCATTAGGAATGCAGAATCGTAGAATACCCAACAGATACATCAGCTCATCGTCCAGGTGGGACAATAACCACGGGCCGGACAGAGCACGGCTTAATATACCAAGGCAAGGCCACCGCACCGGGGCGTGGTCTGCCCGGTATAATAACCACCGACAGTGGATCAAGGTGGACTTTCACCGGGCGGTTGAGATCACCAAGATCCTGACCCAAGCGAGACAAGATGCTCACCAATGGGTCACCAGTTACTGGGTGTTCTACAGTAGCGACGGTGTGAACTGGGCGCAGTACAAGCACAACTCGTATCCCAAGGTATAAACATTGATTTCGACCCCACACTTTTCTTTTATACGAACCATTTTTATAAGAACATGAGACCGAATAATGCCCAAAATTTAAGAGCACGCTAAGAACCTACTGAAGCTGAGGAAAGGCGAAGAACTTTTATTTTGGATACTGCACAAGATCATGGAAATCATATTTATTTCCCGCCTAATGTTCGTCAGTGCAACATCGCCTTTAGTGTTTTGCATGTATAAATTTGTTTTAAATCTCTTGCCGATCGACCAGGGTAGCGGCTAACTCAAGCAAAGCGGATTTGTGCTTCCGGTTGGTTTGTACGAATGAAAAATAACAACTGTACATCCAATATTAACAATTATGTTTAAGAACATTTTAAGAACATTTGAGGTTGGAATCCTTAGAATATTCAAGAACATTCAGCCTCAAAAATTAGACGTTCTAATAAAAATAAGGATGTAGTTTACAAGTCCAGCCAAAAAACGTTTGAACAGGCCTAGAACGTGGTAAGATGATTGTCAGATAGGCAATTTCGTCCCTAGATCCCCCTTTTGCGTTTGTTTTTGTTTTTTGATTGCAGATTCTGCAATAGGATTAGAAAAAAAATGCAGTACACGCATTTTTTTAATAAGAACCAATAATTTGCGGCTGAGGCTGGGTTGTTCTTAATTTTTTGGCGATTTTAGCCTCAAATTGTTCCTAAATTGTTCTTATTTCCTGATATTTTTAAACAGTGGATTAGTTACCCGGAACAATACATGTAAAATGGCACTAAGAAATACATTTTTGCAACTGTTTCATCCAGCGAAAAAACTTAAAACTGTCAATATACAGCGTCCGCGAACGTGACGAGCTTGCTTATCACTCTTTCAGAGCCCGATGACCAAGCTATATTGTAAATTCTGACGCGTTTTGTTTTCATGTACATCTCAATCTGTGTACAAGGATTAAATAAATTTCTTAAATTTTTCTGATCAAAATTTCAACCTGGTGATTGTTCTTAGCTTATTCCTAAAATCCAGCCTGATGGTTGTTCTTAGCTTGTTCTTAATTTTTGGGCAAATCTCAGCCTGGGTGTTCTTAGAAAGTTTGTTCTTATAAAAAAAAGCATGTAGCAACATTAAACAGGGCGGTGAGCCAAGGGTACATGTAGGGTAAAAGAAGATGTCTATCTTTGATTCGTATATGGGCGATTTAAGAAATTTGGGCGGGATTGTAAATTGAAACCTAAGGGTATGATTTTTATATATTATCAGCATCATCATCTTCAATTGCATCTTCAATGTATTTTTACCGACTTCACTAAAGCAATTAATCTAAAATTAAAGTTATTTTTCAACAAAATATACAAGAAATAAATATTTTAAAAAACCCGTCAGTTTTTGTAAGTAAATGTCCTGTTGGCTGAAAACTATTACTTTTAGAACTACTGAACAAGATAACCTGCGGGTAGGGGGAGAGGGGACATAGTTTTCCCCTCACTTTAGAAGGGGGTAAAAAATATTTGAACCCTAAAATTGAAATGACCCCTTCCTGTAACATGCGCTTTAGTGGTGTATTAAACTTTATGGAGTACAAACACGATTTGTATACAGCTATTTCAAGAAAAGGTTGCCATAGTCAATAGTCGATACTGGAACCGAAAGGAACTGTGGGGTTCAAGGAGCACAAATAATCTATTACTATTAGCATTGACTTTGCAAAATATAGAGTGCAGGTTCATCATAATGCCACGGCCATACAGAAACAACCTTCCCTGGCGCGATATCACTCATTATGACTGTACCCAAAGTTCCTTTCGGTTCCAGCCTCAACTATTGACTATGACAACCTTTTTTGAAATAGCTGTATACGTAAGTGATACTACATACTTAACTGACTAAGAAAAGTATATGTATTCTCAAGGGATATGATGACAGGAATGCTTTATATTTAACATATTCAAGACAAACTGGAAATGTTGAACGTTTGCAAAACCTTCGGAAATCATTCACAGTCCACTCGAAGAACATTTACCATTTGTGTTGTTCGCCACAAAGCTGAATAGCTATCTCCTCTTTCTTTTTAGACTTTTCCTGGAAATTGGAACAAGCAGTCCTTGCGGACAAACACCCTTGTGCCTTCCATCAAATGCCGCTACATCAAGATTATGCCTCGTGGATGGCGATCACACATCTCCATGAGAATGGAGTTCATTGGTTGCTACAAGAGTAAGTGCATCTCAGCCTAAGTGACAGATTTAATTCTATTTTCAGAATGTCGGTGCTTATAAACTTATTTGTCCCAGGCGCGTACAAATAAATGCAAATGCTAGCTTTTTTGTGTTATATCATTAACGGAATTTATTTTTTTCCTGTAACTAATTTTTATGAAGGATGGGTATTTTAGTGGGTAGGGAGTGCTATAAGATTCCAAGTAGAGTGCGCTATGTTTAATTGTATTTTTACACGTTCCATGGATGAATCACGCAACAAAAATACAAAGTTGAAGTTAAATTTGAACCCAAAGGATGTTTGAAATAGCTACCGACCCGAAGTCAACCAGGTTCCTTCCCGCATGCGCAGTTGCATTGAAAAGGGCAATAAGACAGTGGAAAGCAACAGAACACATTTTCTTCAATCTCCCCCCTTTGTCCATTTTACCTTTCGTTGTGTTTAATTTAAAGGATCCCATCACCCAATGACTTTAAGAGTGTATCTCCAATCATCTTAGTTACACATTATTTTGACAAATCCGTCCACTTGCCACACAATATCTCTCTATTTTTAACGTAACTGTTCAAAGCTGGCACGATTTACATTGTGCTGGCAATTATATGTTGAGACAACCGAAACTTGTCAGTAAGCGTGGGAGTGCCGCAGTTTATACAAAACCCTTTTACTTGAAGTAATTGCTCGAACGACAAGACAGAGCAAGAGACACCAAGAGGGAGAACTGAATCCGCAAGAAAATTGTTTTATTGCAACGGCTGCATTATATTTTGTATTGCTGGGAACAACTCCTTCGAGTTATAACCCTTGTGCAATAAACTTATAATAGTCTTAACTAATTGTTACATACAGGTTTTTAATAAAAGTGTGTTTACAGCGAGACGCACGCTACCGTTGCCACCGGGGAAAATTTCTAAAAGTCTTTCGTGACACTTTTCTGACACTTTTTGACACTTTTACAAAGGGGCTTGATGAGTTACACCTGTACAAGTGTCAAAAAAGTGTCAGAAAAGTGTCACGAAAGACTTCGAAATTTTCCCCGGTGGCAACGGTAGCGTGCGTCTCGCTGTAAAACGTTGTATCTGATCTAATTTAAATGTTCTTAAAATGTTTTTATGAAAAGCTGAATTTTCAATTGCAACTGCAACCTTCTTCAGAGTAAAAATATGCAAGTTCTGGGCGTGGGTTCTCATTTAAATGGAATCATTATTTCGCTTGGGGTTTCATTAAACATTAAATGAATGTGAAAGGCTTCCGTTCATTTACCGTATTATTGTCTTGTGTGAAGTGCCACGATTCCAGAAAAATTCCTTTTTGTCAATTGTTGACGTTCTTTTCTAATATCTATACACGGTTGATGGAAATGCCATGGTTCGTGGTTTCGGCATGATGTTTGATTGTTGATTCTCTGTTATTGCGGGTGCCTGATTTGTGTTCGCCACCACGCGAGTTCCACGATCTTTTTGTTTCTCCCAACATAAGTGAAATCGCAAGACCGGCACTTAACTTTGTAAACAATTCCTTTCGTTTGGATCCCATTTGGGCGGTCTTTGGGTTTCTTAAAATAATGCGCGAGTGATTTATATTTTTCTATAAATGTTGTATAATAATAATTTATCTTTTACTCATTTAATATTTAAATGTAGACGTTTGTGCACAGAGCATCCAATGATTGCAGTCTTTGACACCGAAGCAATTAGCCTGTGTTGAACTAATAAAAAAGACGATTATCCTGTCTTATCACATTGAAATTTGCCAATAGCATCAATCTATCTTACAATTTCTGAGCTCAGTCCCAATTAAAAGCTATTATACAAGTAAATTTTCCAAAATCTTCTCAAATGGAATTCCGTTTGACAAATGGAGATTTTTTCTTTATAGGCTGGTGTGATCTTCCACTTGGGATGGAGGACAAGCGGATCTCTGGAGGATCCCTAGCCGCATCCTCCAGCCACAACCACTACCATGGTCCCGACCGAGCGAGGCTGAACCAACGCAACTCGCACGGGCGGACTGGCGCGTGGAGTGCTCGCCACAATAACCACAACCAGTGGCTACAGATCGACCTACGTACTATTGCTAACATACGAGGTGTAGCCATTCAGGGCCGCTACGAGGCACACCAGTGGGTGACACAGTTTATACTAGCCTACAGCCAGACGGGATTACATTTCCGGAACTACAGGGTTGGTTAATTTTCCTCTGTACAAGATTTTACACTTAATGCTTTGTGATGTGATGTGATGTGATGTGATGTGATGTGATGTGATGTGATGTGATGTGATGTGATGTGATGTGATGTGATGTGACGTGACGTGATGTGATGTGATGTGATGTGATGTGATGTGATGTGATGTGATGTGATGTGATGTGATGCGATGTGATGTGATGTGATGTGATGTGATGTGATGTGATGTGATGTGGTGCAATGTGATGTGACGTGATGTGATGTGATGCAATGTGATGTAATGCAATGTGATGTGATGTAACGTAATAACTAAAAATTATTCCCCGAAGTGGAGGTGACTAGTGGAATATTATACAACTGAGCCGCGACACTGAGGGGAACAATTGTTTTAGTATAAACCCAAAACGCGAATATCATTTTCAAAAATAATTTATTTTCTTCTCAATCAGCTCATAAAGCGCGAATATTTTGTCCTGTTTCTCGCATGAATGCTCAAAAGTGACAATAGACGAAGAGTTACTTTTTTTACTAGTCAGAGTGTGCGAAAAGTG
>JAOBRH010428049.1:0-10822 GCA_027575125.1 Umimayanthus parasiticus | reverse complement strand
TTACCCCGAAGCACCCCCCCCCGTCCCCGGGCAAATAAGTAGTTGTTAACTTTTCAAATTATTTTCGAGAGAACTGAAACTGTCTTTCGGTTCTGTACGCATTTATCCTTTATTGCACCAACAGCGCACAGTGGTGTGCGAGGGAGTCTATATAACCTGAAATAAAGTAATCCTGAGTTCTGTTAAAAATACACAAAGTTCGATCGCACTTGGAAGCAACCATCTTGGATGGCGCCATATAAATGTCGTGCATTTAAAGTCTTTCAAAATTTTTGAAGATGTGTTCTACTTTAACACGCTTTCTAGAAAGCTCGACATTAAATTTCCTTGCTCTTCGTTGCTCCCTGTTATTGCGAATCGCTCTGATTTGGGCTTGCTGGAACGGAGTTAGTAAAGGGACGTCATCTGGGTAGCCTTTATCGGCCAATAGCACGACTCCCTGCGGCATATCTAAGGCTCTTCCAGGCCCTACAGGTTCCATAAACCGAAATGTGTGTACATCGTGCATACTTCCAAAAAAGCCTGTCTGCAAAAAGCGTATGTGACCTCGGTTATCACATATCAGCTGTGTATTTAGCAGATGGAAGTGCCTGTGTCCACTGAAAAATTCTCTTTGGGGTTCTGTAGATGGTACTTGGATTTCGTGGGGCGTCACATCAATGCACCCAACCGCATTTGGAAATTCGGACCAAGTATTGCGCATCTCATTCCACTCTCTAATTGTAGGCCACGTTACAGAGGAACTAAAATGACACCAGAGAATAATAATTCATTGATAGATATAAGCAGTAACTGTCTGAGGACTAACATCAAACAGAAGAGCCAGGGTGTGCACGTGCGTATATCGTCGAAGCCAAATGAGGACAAGAAGTAACCTGTTTAAAACGTTCAACTTAAACCGTGCATTCTTTGTCTCGGATTTCCTCTTCTTGTAAGAAGGATGAAATGTGCAGCTGTTTCTCTAGCCATTGCTAAGAATGTTTCTGGGGTCTCGCCTGTGTTCAGCCAAAAAAGATAACGTTGTTCCGAGATTAGAGGAAACAAATCACGCCCTTGAAACTCGTGGCCATGAAAGTCATAAAACAGTCTGTCTCTGAGCGGTAAATCAACTTGAGCTGGAGGCAGAATTAACGTAATGAGAATGAATAGTTGTGTTATGGTATCTAACATCAATGTGGTCAAGGGTACTGTTTCTTAGTATGGCCTTCAGCAACTAGGGGAGCAGGTACCAATATCAGTGCGCGAAAAAGCGCAGCTACTAGGGCCCTAATTACTGCGACAACTTGCCTAAACTCTTCACGATCCATTCTCCCAGCTGTTTTCCAGAATACATTCTCTATTGACCTTTATTTTGCAAAAGCCCTTGTCGTTATCACATTGGTCATTGATTGGTATGCTATTTTGCTATTTTTACATGCGTGCGTGGATTTCGCACCAGGTCGGGTGTAAGGCTAATTAATTTGGTCGCTATAAAAGTGGCTATAAAATTCCAATTTGTAAAATAACACAACATCATATTCTTCATTGCAACATGGAGGGTATATGGAGACCATTTGAAGAACCAGAGCAGGATGGAACCAAAGAAAAGAGGAAATGTATGTGCATTAGAGTCGGAGAGAACGAGAAAACGATTGTGATGCAGTCTTATATGTGTTCAGCCCACATTTGCTGGGAGGCAGTTTTAGAGACGGTGAGGGAGAAAGTGGAGCAACTACCTCTGAGTTCCAGTATCATCGACTTCTATCTTAAGCCAGAAGAGAGCCCCTATTGTATATACGGCGCATGCAACGCATCGTTCGCCAGGAAACGGCAGCAGTTTCCCAAAATCCGACACTCTCGACTTCAAATGAGTCAGCTCCTGTTGAGGAACAAAGAGCGAATTCGCTCTCCATCTCCCGCAGGGTAGTCGAAAAGCAAATGCGCTATGCAGTGAGGCGCACGCCAGAAGAAAGGCGAGACCAGAAACTGAGATTCTTTGTGGACTCAGATGCTGATGGTGACGCTGCTATGGAGCCAGTGCCCAAGAAGCATAAGACTATAAGGGAGGTAACCATGGAAGCGCAGGAAGCTCATACTAAAATGTGCGGTAAAGCCATGGAGGGTTTAGAAAAAATACAAGCATTCTGGACAAACTAGACCGAAAGCTGAATGAAATGTGACGACTAACCCCTCGCTTTGTTTTGTGTTTGTATAACTTCGTGCTAACGATAAGGGCTTGCATTTGGTGTGGTAAAAACTATTGATTATTTTTGGAATTCGAAAACAACAATTTTTCATTGAACTGAAGCTGTTATATTTCTGATATGTGAGTCTCTTTTAGCGGAAATGAATGAAAACCCATAACAAAGCAGTTTGTTATTGAGGCGGTGTATTTATTTCACATCTCTTAGTTGTTACATATAAACTACTGAGAAGGGCTTTGTCGGAAATAAATTTAGAAAACTTAAAACAAAGCAGGTTGCAAACGCGGCGATGCGTGCATTTCCTATCTCAGCTCTTAGCCGTAATTTACATATCCAACAACAGTTGTTGAATATTTACATATGAAACTCTCTTGTGCGGAACAACTCTAGTGAGTCTGTCCATTGTTTGTCCCTTTCCGCCCATTTCTGTTTGATTAACATTCGAATGAGAACGTTTACCACCTCACCGGAGAGCATAATTTATCAAAATGTTTAGCAATTTGGCGCCCAGTTACATTCATTTTTGTTTCTCAAATCTACCTATTTAGTCCATTCACCAACCAAGCAAATGAAGTTTTTGAAATTCCACGATGTGATAGCGATTTCATTAATACTTGATGAACTGTTTTGCGTTCTTACTATTTCACCAGTATCCATGCATGTGGACTGCTTCAGTTAAAACTGTTCAGCACCTGGACTGACAGAATATTCTGTGCAGACTCACAATTCAGTAATTTTTTATTGTTAGATTTGCAACCTCAGATACTACGTTTCTAGCGTTCTGATTGGTTCGTTCAATCTGGGCTGTCGGTAACACGTAGCGACTGCTGTTGCTATATATGGAAACTGATCGCGCAACTATAAAGTATTGCTGAAAAAGTTGAGCGGGAAGCTAAATTTAGAGGTATTTGAGTGATCAGAATTTAATAAAATATAATAGAACAATTATTCCGTTCGCGCTTGTTGGATATGATTTGGGTTTATAGCCAACGAGACACACTCATGGAATAATCGTTAAATAGTTCATTTGTCCAACGAACCTACGTTAAGTTTAATGTTTTTTGGGGTGTTTTAATTCATCGGCAATTTTTTTGTTTGGCTTTTCTCTTAGTTTTGCTTTGCGTTCTGGTTCTACACATATTTATTTCTTTCCTCGAAAATTCTTGATTTTGATTTGGGATACCCAGTTATGTTGTTTGTCTGCACCTCCGTACATCATCTGAAATTCCGTGTTTCCAAACAACGTTGATCTCAGTTGAATTTGTTAAATGTTGACAGTTACTACAGTTTTTGAGAATATACTTCAGCTACTAGCAATAATTGCTTTATGATATGGCTTGGGTAGTTTGTACGATGCACCTACACGACCAGCAGATTTTTCCAGAGAATATGTAGAGCCCTGATAGCAGATTCCAGAAAGCTTTTGTAAATCAGAATTTCCAAAACTCAGCTGACCCCTTTCCCAAGCAGATCAAGTCTGATTTACAAATTAAAGCTTTGTGGAATCTGCTATCAGGGCTCTACATTTTCTCTGTGAAAACCTGGTGGTTGCAAGTGCATCGTACAAACCTCCCAAGCCACATCATGAAGCAATCATTGCTAGTAGCTGAAATATATAAAACAGTCAGATATGTTCTTCCTTTGCATGTATGCACCTTTGCATTTAGTTGATGAGAATCACCGAAAACATTATTTCTCTCCACATAAACAAAATATTTCTCATGAAGAACATCAATATTCGTTTTCTTTTGAAACTCCTGGGTTTTATTTCCACTTCAGTAATTCCGTCCAGCAGAACGCATTTCCGATCCAGACTCGTTATTCGTAAATGTTCATTTCCGATACGTCTTTTCTACGCCCGCGTTTTTCATTTCAGATCAACCGCACGCTTGAAACCCAGCTACTTGTTTCTTGGTCTTGTGGGGCTGTCACGCAAGCTATGTTAAACTCAACTCGTGGAATTGTCACGCAAGCTGTATTAATTTCAGTTCGTGAGACTGTCACGCAAGCTGTTGTACTCGATTCGTGAGACTGTCACATAAAGACAGTCGCGTAAACTGTGGTAAACTTGACTCGTGAGACTGTCACGCAAACTATGTTAAACTCGACTCGTGAGACTGTCACGCAAGCTTAGTCAACTTTGACTCGTGGCACTGTCATGCAAGCTATGTGAACTTTGAAATCGCAAAACGTTCACGCAAGCTATGTGAAACTCGACTTGTGAGATTGTCACGCAAGCTATATTAATTTCGATTCGTGACACTGTCAGGCAAGCTATGTTAAAACTGGTATTTTCCCTTCTTGTTAACTCATAGGTTTGGCGTCCAGTGTGCGGCAGAGGATCAGACAATCATCATTGCTATTCGGATGGCACATGCGTCACCGGTGTTACTGTATGCAATTCGCCTTATAACCAGACCTGCTCCGGAAGCGAAATTTTTGCAACGGAATCAGGTATCTGTGCTGAGAGCAACGTCTGTCCCGGCTTCCCGCTGCCTTCCTTAAAACCTGAAGCCAAGTATGAGTTGGTGAAAGCTCACCACATGTATATTTCTAAAGTGGGCCGCCAATTTGTCATGTTCGATGATTTCTGCAGTACCAGTAATATAGAAATTGTTGATACTCTGGAAGGTGACATCATTGGCTTTAGTTATCCGGACGCTAATGCCGCAAAAATAACATCAGAAGACGGTGAACTGGGCGCAGAAAATGTTTCTGCACTTGTTTATGAAGGAAAGACAGCAAAACCCGGAGAAATATGGAAAACCTCTGGAGTCAGCACGGCTGAATCAAAAAACATTCAGTATTCGCTCCAGGCGCATTGTCAGACGCTTTCAAAATTCTCAATTCCTTTCAACTATTCAGCCATCGGTGTGTACCATGAAAACATCAAGATAAGAAATTCGGCAGAAGACAAAGGTATGGCCGCTACAATAGTGGCTACCGAAAGAATTTCTGGAGTGAATTGGACAACTCCTTGTGCTAGCCTCACAAACTACTCCGCCGACTTTACTGTTCACCCCCACAAAGGGTACAATATTTCGTATATCATAAATTACGGAGACAACACAAGTGAGTCTTCACTGAAAACAAGAACAGATGGAGACTTTGACTTCAAGCATATTTTCACAAAACACGGAACGCGGACAGTAACACTGTGTGCAAGTAACGAACTATCTGTATTGTGCCTCGACTGCCAAGTCATTGTTCAAAATGAGGTGTTGAACTTGTCATTTTATAATATTGTCCAAGCTACGGCTCTCAATAACGTGACAGTGACATGTTTTTATTTGACTGCGGGAGATTACGTTACGTTGACCGTTACCTTTGGTGATGGCACAGCCTATGAAAATGGTACGTTTGACATCACTTACATCTTTACAGCTTGTTACTATCACACCTACTCGGCTATAGGGGAATATCTTATCACAGTTAATGCCAGCAATTTAGCCTCAAGTTTGGCTATTGATTACATGGCTATTGTTGAAGTACCACTGAGTGGTTGTGTTCTTACTGTTGAGCATCCGAATAGGGACATTGAGGTTAATGAGACGGTTTCCATTCAGTTAACATGCGACCAAGGAACAAATCCATTATACGTCTGTGATTTGGATGACGGTAATGTCGTAACGACTACCTCTCCGCCGATTCCGAAAAGTTATGCAGTTTGGAGGTTCTATAACATCAACTGCACGATCAACAATAATGTCAGTCGCGTGAATGTTAGTCAGACAATTCAGGTGCACAAACCAGTGGACGATCTGACGGGATTTTGTGTTACAACAACTCCGACAAATCTGACCGACCCAGTTGCTTTCGTGCTGAATATAACAACAGGGACTGACTTCAATTGCACTTGGACCTGGCAAGATGGAACCACGAGCGAAACATCCTGGGAAGATTTGGGCGATCTTGTCTATCATCAGTACGCATCTGTTGGTGCCTACAGTGTTATCGTTAATTGTACCAATCGCCTTTATAACACAACAGTGGGAGTAGAAGCCATTGTACAAAAGCCAATCACGAGCTTTGTTCTGACGGATCCAGGCTCTAGACCTCACGACAAGGCTTTCACAGCTCGGTGGAGTGCAGCTACAGGAACGAACATTACCTATAATGTAACGTGGACACACATCCTAAGCGGTGTGATTCGTGTAATCCCAGTTACTACTATTTCTCAGGACACTCTCTCGGCCAATTCTCTCATTGATCCTGCCAGTTTTCCAATAATTGGGGTATATGAGCTCTCAGTAACAGCAGTTAACCTTGTGACAAATCTACAGTACACCTCTGTTACCGTGTATGTTGACAAAGTCATCTTATCCCCTGTGCTGACAAATTGTCACGACCACTATGTTGCAAATGGTACCACATGCTTTACGCTAACGCTGACCCAAGGCTCCAACGTAACGCTCGATTGGACGTTTTCCGATAATCGCCCGAGTAACGTGCGCCATGAAGGAGATTTCCCACCGGCAGGAAGTGAAATCCAACATGAATTTTGGGACGAGGGAACTTATGCTGTTACAGTGTTCTGTCACAACTCTGTCAGCAACTTTTCCCTCACGAACTACATTCTCATACAGCAACCTAATGAATACTTGATCTTGACGTCGGACACTCCCCAGCCTATCCCAGACGGTGTGATTACCTTCACGGTGTCTTTATTACCGGGTACAGAGCCGCCATCTAATACTACATTCAACTGCACTTGGGGTGACGATACAGAGCTTCAGTTGCAGAAGATTTTAACACTCCCGCTTAATTTGACACACAAATACCCGCTTCATGGTGAGTACCTCATGCACTGCTCCTTTGCTAATCTGATAAGCAACATCACGCTTAGTAGCACCATTGAGGTACAAGAACCAATTAAAAACTTTGAGTCGTTCACAAGACACTCTGCCGGCGATGCTGGTGCGGGTGCAGAAGGGCGAGGACCTGATAAAAATTTCTTCCCACAAGATTATCCTGTTGTATTCAATTCTACCATTACCAATGGGACAAACGTTTCGTATTATTGGGACTTCGGAGATGGAAATAATATGCTGACAATGAATCACACAGTCGACCACAAATATAATGCAGCCGGCAACTATAAATATTACGTAATAGCTGAGAATGCAGTCAGCAAAGCTAGGAAAGAGGGGACAGTGAACTTACAGAAAATCGTGACAGGCGTAAGTTGCACAAATGATGGGCCAATAAAAAAAGGTTTGCCGATAACGTTCAGCACGAGCTTGGGGCAGGAGGCTACGAACGCCTGTTATCTGTTTGATTTGGACAACGGTACTAAAATGGTTTACAAAGACAACGAGAGCACAGTTTGTGAACCTGATTGCAGCTTACCAACAAACAAGAAGTCTTTCAGCGGCTTGCAAATTACGTTTAAGCACAACTACACTTTTATCCGCAACTACAAGGTTAAACTAACTGCATGTAATATAGTCTCTAAGATTGAGGTAAACGAAGAAGCGGCGATTTTGGCTTTGCCCTGTCGATATCCGGAAGTGAACATAACAGAGTCCCATGCCGCCAAAAACCTGACAAGTGCTCCTAAGTATAAGAAATCTGAAAGTTTTAAAGTATCATCCTCAAACAAAATTGATTGTGAAGCCTCCCACGAAACATCAAAACTTTGGGAGATATACAAAATAAGTGAAACAGATGTGAATGACACAAAAATAACGCCTCCAAAAAATCTCTTTGTAAAAGACGCTACTCTTGTTGTAAGTCCGAGGACACTTGACTACGGTTGTTACCGCGTGGTCTTGACTCTTACCATGTTAAGTGTTGACGGAGTTTTCAACAGCGCAACAGCATTTCTATGTATTATACCATCGCCTTTACTTCCGGGAATTGCAGGCGGAAGTGCACTAGCTATCGGCTTCGGCAAGAACTACACCGTGGATGCTTCACCCAGCTATGACCCGGATGTTGACCCCGACAATCGAGATGGAATAACATTTGAATGGTTCTGTGCAAAGAGCGATGAAAATTTCCTGACCACGAGTAATACAAGCAACCTTCCGATTGTTTCCATTGTGCCGCCGTTCCAGAAACAAATAAGCGCAACAAACTCAACGAATTCTACTAATTCAACTGTTACAGACGCACCAGCCTGCGGCAATACAAGTGGTTGTTTCCCATGGGTAAATGGGCCGGCAAAACTCAATGTTAGCAGCAGCAGAATCACATTTTTTACAGGTCACTTTACAGTCAACTGCGACTATGAAATATTTGCTAAGATGCGAAAAGATACGAGATCGGGACCGGCCAAATTAACGCTCTTCGTCAAAGAAGGCGACCCACCAGTTGTCGAGATGGGGTAAGTAATTTTTCTTTCTGTCATTCATATTAATATATAAATGTCATTGATAACAAAGTAAAACTTGGGTAAATCAGTGCAGACTGTAAGTTCACAGGTTTCTCTGGCCCTGTTTCTTATATGGAAAAATTAAGTTTTTCGGGTTTTTTTATAAATATACCTATTTCTAGCAAAAACAAACAATAGACTATAACAATAAACACAGAATTTTCGATTTCGAGAATATGCGATCTCAGACATAGATTAAAGATCTCTAAAGCTTGGTAGCATGCAAGTCATCTAATGGCTGATTAACAGACAATGTTAGTTACCCGCATTATCAAATGTTCCTTCAATCTGCTTGTTCTTTGTTGTTGTTTTGTTGTCCTTGTCGCTATTTTAATTATACCTTTTTCTCCTATGGGATATGTTCTTCGAAATTGTTGAATTATAACGGTACCGTAGAATTCCGAAAGTATTAATCGACCGTCGATACTTTCGGTTTTAGCAGCCCTTGAATGACGCTACTTTCGGGGAGTCGTTACTTTTGGATACTAAATTTTGTTTATAAACGTAAAGAAATGAGCATGACACAGTTAAACGTTTTGGAAAGTCACGGTTTCTTTATTGTGTTATTATTACACCGTGCCATCCTCCTTCCTAGTTTTTAGTTCGGCGATCTTCTCTCGCAACTTTTTGCGCAGTGTTTTGATACCTTTTACGATAGCAAATTTGATGTGGTTTTCTTTAAATTAAAAAAAAACGTTATTGTTTGCTGTTTTTGCGTTAGAATCAACTGACAATCACTAATTGTTGATAAGAGAGTATTTTAGAGCGTTTTCGTTTATATTAAAGCGGGTGTCGTTACTATCGGGAGGTCGTTACTTTTTGGGAGGGAGTCGTTACTTTCGGGCTTCTGTTAGCAGCCTCTGAAAACTGACGTTACTTTCGGGGGGGTCGTTACTTTCGGGGGGGTCGTTACTTTCGGGGGGTCGTTACTTTCGGGGGGGTCGTTACTTTCGGGGGGTCGTTACTTTCGAGGGGGTCGTTACTTTCGGGGTGGTCGTTACTATCGGGGGGTCGTTACTTTCGGAATTCTACGGTATCAGTGTATGGTAGTTACGGCTTCTATAACTCTCAAAAAGTAGTTAACCTTTCCCAAGTTGTCGTCCAGGGCCAAGAAGACGCCTAAAAACACGTATAATTTTGCAGTTATCAAGTGTAAACAATAAACAGTGGCCAGTGCTTGACATAAGCGCTTCCTAATATATTTATTTATTACTGCTCTCTTATGCTACTACTAATTTTTAGACTTTGGAAAATTTCAATTTTTATGAAAGTTTTAAATTGTTTATCTTCAAAACACGTGGCACCAAGCAAACACTTCCGCTATTCAAGACAAGCAAAACGAGAAAACATTTTATAGAATTGATTTCGATGACTGGCTCAAACGTTTACACATTTCTAGCTTTCAGCTTGACAAAGGTTTACTTAAGGTTACTGTTCAGTTAGAGACCGAAGGAAATGGCCAAAATGAGATTGTTAGCCATATGGATAGATCAGAGGTAAATCTTCAAAACAGCGCAAAATAAATTGTGATATATCAAATACACAACGAGATTTTGAAACAGAACAATTTTACCGGAAGTGGGCTTGAGGGGACGCTACTGAAACTTTTAAAAGCTTTTTTCTCGAGACTATTTTTATGTTAAAACTACGAGACACTCCAACTCGGGCAGTTTTTCGCCCACTGGTTTGAAATTTGGCATTTTTATAGCTAAATAACGGCAGCTTAAAACAGTGTCAGCGTTTTTGGAAATTTTAAAAACTTTATCACGAAAAAACTGTGCCACTTTCGATTACGAAAGTGCTATTTCGGGGTTGTGGCTGTAAAATACAAACAAAGCAACCTTTCAAAAAACGCTGACACGGTTTTGGACTGCGAATAGTTTCATATATGAAAATGTAATAATTGGTGCTATCAAACACAACACGTCCGACTTGAAACTCCGGAAAGGGAAAACAAAGGTCGGAAAACAAGACGTTCGTTCTCTATTTATTTGAAATTACCAAATAAAAATTAAACAGCGATTTAGAGAATTTATTAAGCTTTTCAGTGATATATAGGTTTATAGGGTTACGTCACAAAATACCAAAGATATGGTCCACTAACTGAAAACACCGCTCAAACTGAACAGTAACACTAAAAAAATTCACTGTGAAAGTCAATGTTTTATGGAAGAGAGTAGATAAAAACCTTCTCAACAGTACAAAAGATGTAGTACAAAAGATCAAGCCAAGTAAAAATTGATAAGTTATACTTTAAGATAAA
>JAOBRH010428048.1:0-17866 GCA_027575125.1 Umimayanthus parasiticus | reverse complement strand
TAGTAATAGTAGTAGTAGAAGTAGCAGTAGTAATAGTAGTAGTAGTAGTGATAGTAGTAGTAATAATAGTAGTAGTATTAATAGTAGTAGTAGAAGTAGCAGTAGTAATAGTAGTAGTAGTAGTGATAGTAGTAGTAATAATAGTAGTAGTAGAAGTAGCAGTAGTAATAGTAGTAGTAGTAGTGATAGTAGTAGTAATAATAGTAGTAGTAGTAATAGTAGTAGTAGAAGTAGCAGTAGTAATAGTAGTAGTAGTAGTGATAGTAGTAGTAGTAGTAGTAGTTATAGGAGTAATAGTAGTAGTAATAATAGTAGTAGTGATAGTAGTAGTAGTCGTAGTAGTAATAGTAGTAGTAGTAGTAGTAGTAATAATAGTAGTAGTAGTAATAGTAGTAGTAGTAGCAGTAGTAGTAGTAGTGATAGTAGTAGTAATAGTAGTAGTAGTAATATTAACAGTAGTAGTAAAAGTAGTAGTAGTAGTAGTAGTTGTAGTAGTAGTAGCAGTAGTAGTAATAGTAGTAGTAGTAGCAGCAGTAATAGCAGTAGTAGTAGCAGTAGTAGATGTAATAGTAGTAGTAGTGGTAGTAATAGTAGTGGCAGCAGTTGTAGTAGTTACAGTGGTAGTAATAGTAGCTGCAGTAGAAATAGTGGTAGTAGTAGCAGCAGCAGCAGTAGTAATAATAGCAGTAGTAGTAGTAGTAGCAGTAGTAGTAGTAGTAGTAGTAATAGTAGTAGTAGTAATAGTAGTAGTATAGTATTAGTAGTAGTAAAAGCAGTGGTAGTAGTAGGAATAATAATAATAATAATAATAATAATAATAATAATAATAATAGTAATTGTAATAGTAATAGTAGTAGTAGTGGTAGTGAGTTACTACTACTGCTACTACTGATTTCTATTACTTCTACTACTACTACTACTATTACAACTACGTACTGCTACTACTACTACTACCACTACTACTACTACTACTACTACCACTACTATTACTACTACTATTACTACTACTACTATTAATAATAATAATAATAATAGTAATAGTAATAGTGATAGTAGTAATAATAATAGTAGTAATAATAGCAGTAGTATTAAAATGTTAAAAGGTTTTTTTGAATGTTTTAAAACAAACTGAACGTTTTCGAGTTAATCGGTCATCTTCAATGTTAAGCGTTAACTCTGAAGATGACTGATTAAGTCGAAAACGTTCAGTTTGTTTTGTAATATTCAAAGAAACCTTTTACCTTAACAGGCGAGTTCTGAACGATAGCAGTAGTAGTAGCTGTACTACCAGTAGTAGTTGTAGTAATAGCAATATTATTGAAAGTAATAATATTGTATAGTCTTAGTATTGGTAGTATAGTAGTAGCACTACTATCACTACTCATACTACTACTACTACTACTACTACTACTACTACTACTACTACTGCTACTACTACTACTACTACTACTACTACTACTACTATCTACCACAACACCTACTACTACTACAAATAGTACTGCTTTTAATAATACTGCTATTACTATCTACATCTATAAACACTACTCATACTATTACTACTACTACTACTAGTGGTACAAATACCCAGTACTACTTTTAATAATACTGCTATTACTGCCACTACTACTACTACTACTGCTACTACTACTACTACTACTACTACTACCATTACTACTATCTACCACAATACCTACTACTACTACTTCTGCTACTACTACTACTACTACTACAAATAGTACTGCTTTTAATAATACTGCTATTACTACTATATACATCTATAAACACTACTCATACTATTACTACTACTACTACTAGTGGTACAAATACTCAGTACTACTTTTAATAATACTGCTATTACTGCCACTACTACTACTACTACTACTAACAACAACAACAATTATAATAATAATACGAACACTACTACTACAAATACTACTACTTTTAACTACTTGCTTCTGCAAGTACTTCTACAAAGTAATTGCTGACTTTGCTGTTGAATTATCATTGGTCTTTCCTCGAGGGTCATGAAGGGGCAAAATGGGACTGGGATTCGCTTCATTTTAGGCTGGGAAAATAGGATTTGAGTTACTGGGACTGGGATTTGCAGTCTCTAAAACAATAGAAAATGGGAATGGGATTTATATTTTCATCTGATACACTGGGAGTTTTAATAATTGGGACTGGGATTTTGAGAAAAAATCGCCTTGGAAATGGGATCGAAATCCCCCCTTCAGGGCCCTCTTCCTCAATATAGCTTTTGATTTATTGTTTTGGCAATCGACAGAATAAAATTACCATATGTCTTTATAAAGGAACCTTGAAAAATACACCTAATTTGTATGTAGTTCTAAAATAAAGGAATAATTTTGAATAGTTTTGTCTACCTATAATCTACATGTAGGTCAGTCACCGCAGAGCTGCGAGGAAGACAAGCTACATTTAAATTTCGGCAGACACTAGAATCAAGTTAAGTTGTATTGAAAGCATTATTCTCTGGGCGTTCTATGGGAATCTATTGGGTATTCTGCTATTCAGTATCTTTCAGTGGCAAGGACTTTGAAGGAATTGAACTGTACTTATGCTCACTATTTCAGTAGTTAACGATTCGAGCCTTTGCACAACAACGTTTCGGGTTGGTGTTCAGATTGCAACTAAGGACAGTTCAGTTGGTTATACTGAATCACTTTGTCTATTGGTGCTTTCTACAAACTACCACACGGTTGTTCCTCTCAGTTGTCCTTGCCACTGGTCTATGCAATCCATTTAAGAAAACACCTCCGGCTTCGCTATGTAGTCGCTTCTTTGCTTCAAAGGGCTTCATGCGCCTTTAGCAAAACTGCGCAAAGCAATAAATGTCTTTGTTTGTGTTATGTGCATGATGTCCAAGATGTTGACACTCTTGCTTCTCCAGATCTGGGGCTGGTAAAAGTTTGTCTTCGTAGGCGGGCCAGAGTATAAAATCCATCCAACAAACCATGGGCAGGGGCCCTGTTTAATGTACATCAAAGCACTTCCGCTGCTTTGGTTTTGTTGTTTGAGTTGTATTTCCGGTGGTATACAATGAAAGATGAGCGAATTATTGCACTGGCGCATACATTACCATTGAGCAGCGCACAAAGTACAAATGAACTTTCCCAAACTCGTGATAGGCAAATACTGAAATAGTGATCCTCCGTCACAGCCGAGATTTTCACTAAATTTTTTAAGCAACGAAACGACACGGATATAAATATCCGGCAACCTGAAGAGCAGCGTCTTTCCATAGTCAACATATTAAAGTAATTTGAAAAGGTTTTTAAAAACTGGAAATATAGAAACCTTTTGCCGTGCATCGATCTTGACAGTGAAATGCCATGGATTGAAACATCCGGTATTGAGAGTGAAATCCTCTGGACCTTTAAGCTGTCAATAATTGCCTGTATTTCAATTGGTAAGTTATAATTTGTCAAGGAAAACGCCATTGCAGATTTAGACTTTCTTACATTTGTCTTTTTTGTAGCTATTAAGGTTTAAATAAGGATTTCACGCTTGAAGATGAAGGGCCCTCTTGAAAAAAATCTTGTTCAAGGGACTATCTCCGTACCTTTTGGAGTTTCGACTGTCAAAGTCAACGCTATCTTCTGGCAAAAGTCGTGTTAACATCGACAGAGCAAAAAAAGTTTTATTTATAATTGTATTTTGCCTCTGTAACTGTAAGTCATTCGCGCTTGTAGATCTTGTCATTCGAAAGCAGGCATGACGGATGGCAGCGTGTCAGGTCAGAGAATCAAATAATTAACAGTGCGAGTTTATTCGAAATTTATTCGCTTTTTCACATCAGAGATCACGATATTCAATTTAAACGCAGTGTTGGTTTGTTTAAGGGGCTTTTCCAGCACCCGGCCAGTCGCACTGCCTTTTGAAGCCCCAGATACTATTGACTGTATTGTATCAATTACAGACTTACCAGTTACCGACACTTGCCTAAATCTTGGTGACGATTCCCAGTTCATTTAAGGTCATTCAAAGAACGTAATTGATTCTAAGCACTTTCTCGTCGTCACTTCTAAATTTCGTTAGTTTTGCACCGCAAAAACAAAGAAACCAACAGAAGAGTGTGAAAGTGTAAAAAAGGGCTTGAGCCCGCATTAGAATATATAATCTGAAAACCAAATGTATATTAAACTGCCTTTATACACGTCTCTTTTTGCCTTGGTTGCGAAATATTTGAGTTGTTTTTATAGTTGTTCGTGGTTTGCAGCTCTCCGCAGAGTGAGAAATCGCAAGAAACAACTTTACCGCCTTCCTTAATGATTTGATTCAAATTCCGGAGAGGCGTGAGTCAACTCAAAACTTGTGGGCGGGAATTTGGTGTCTTTTATAAGTAATTGTTCAATTACACAACAAAGCTAAGCCAAAAAGCAAATTGTCAATTCGACAAATGGATTAAAGCTTTAATTGGAAGCACTGTTAACGAGGCGCATCGATCATTCGCCGAGCGAAATGCCTATTAAAGGAATCGTTTGAATGGATACGAGTTTTGTGGGTTTCTATGAAAAGGTTTCAATGGATATCGTTTTAATTAACAGTCCTGTCGAACAGCTGACATCTCTTTATCAGTCTAAATAAATTCTCCACAAACAAAAATGATGACATGTGTTCTATGTCAAACAAAAGGCAGGTCGTACATGACAAGTTCATAATTCTCATCAGCCCGACGCATTCCAGGCTGCCTTTTGATCCGTGTGTACACTTAAAACCGGAGAAGCCATCTTAAATCATCTTAAACGGCGCACCTCAAGAGATCCAGATAAAATGACTTCTTTCTCTGTGAAGGATATCCTTAACCTACCAAATTCAGCACTCCTGGTTGCCAATGCTCAAAATGCGAATAGCCCGGCTATTTGCTTAAGTGAGAGCGTAAAAACTGGAGCAACTCCAAAATTCGACCGCACAAACCTGGCGAAAAGCATCTCTGTTAAGTGTACAACTGAGAGCATTTCCTCTGATTCAAGTAAGGCTACTAACCTTTTTTGCCTTTGAAACCTTTTGTAATCAAGACAAAGGTCGTTTATAATCAAGGCAATCCCGGGATTCAAGAATGCATTGTTGATATTAAGCCGCTGTTAGAATAGAACTCATTTATCGCTTGTAATTGCACAGCAATTTCGTGTCATCATACGTGAGATTTGGCAAAATGTTTCTTGAGAGGAATGGACAAGCTTGAAAGGTATCTCAGCGAGAGTGGATAGGTTAACTTTAAGAAAGATATAGGCATGCGTGCAGACACCAAGAACTACTCTATTCACGTCTCGTTAATCTATTTCACGTTATCACATTAGAATTGATTTACTGACCACATCTCAGTACAACTTGTCCAAGTCCTTCCTGTAAATCTTGGTTAGCTTTAATCATGTGTCATTTCGCTAGCGTTACACGGTACTCAACAAAATCTTACAATGGTATTGCTATAGAATCAGTGGAAAGTGCAGTGTATTTTTAATTGAGAGTCTTGGAGATTTGCAGTTTAAGAAGATTGAGATTTATACTGAGTAAGACTAAAAGGGTTTGCTTAAAGTCATGCCATCAATTTCTTATCAAACTTTTGGTTTTCACTGATCCCTCCTCAGGTTTTACACAAAATACTTCAAAGAGCACAGAAAGCAACACGAAAGAGCAAACACAGACATCAAACGGCAGAGATGAAACAATAGAGCATCCGAAGAAGAGAAAGCGACGGGTTTTATTCTCAAAAGCGCAAATCTACGAATTGGAGAGAAGGTTTAGGTACCAGCGTTATCTCTCAGCACCCGAACGAGAACAGCTCGGGCGCATGATTAACCTTACAGCCACACAAGTCAAGATTTGGTTTCAAAACCACCGTTACAAGCACAAAAAACAAGCAGCTGAGGTGGGCGAGTTTGGTGACACTCCACAATTTCTCTCAGCTCCAAGAACTGTTCCCGTGCCTGTACTGGTTCGTGATGGCCAGCCGTGTTTCAACACTGACTTCAATGGTATAAACAACGTCAGCTATTTCAACCAGTATCCGTCTTGTGAATATGCTAACCCTTATCAGTCCTTTAATTCGTACCCTCAAACACACACTTCGCATCTTTCAGCCATCCCTTCGTACCCTGCAACGGCTACAACTAGTTCTTCAAGCTATATGCCAAACTATTCGTATTGCAAATGGTGAGATATGGTGACTAAGTGATCTGAGGCTTGAAGTGTGTTTGTAAAATGAGGCGGGGAAACACTTCACGCTGTTCGCTGTTTGAGACAACACTTCTGATCTTCATTGATCAGTGCTTAGAACTTTTAGTTAATAGTTAGTTTTCTTATTACGGATTCTTGCTAATTCATTAGAACGACCGAAAAACATATATACACGAATTTTAAGAGTTTGCTGTGGGATGTTTTAAAACAAAGTTCAAAGGCCAGGTTCTTCTTCCAAGACCAAACTTTATACAAAAATAGTTTCTCGTTTCAAATCACCGATGACCACCGATTGTTCGGTTCTTTGTTTGAAGCTCTTCTATGAAACAGATCTAAATAATGATAAATTTCTTACCTTTTCAAAATCATTAACACTATTTTTCAAAATGGTTTTGTAGTACACTAGTTGAATAACTTGCTGGTATTAATACTTATATGTATATAGCTGTGTATATTTCTTTGATTAGTTTGATCAGCCATTTCCATTACATACTGTAGAGTAGTCAGTTATAGAATTGAATAAATCAGTATTACAAGCCAGGATGATTCGGAGAATGGAACTTCTGTCCAAAAAGACGCCAGTATTGAATTGTCCATTGCTAGACACTGAGCATTTTGCAAACGTCCTCATGTAGTCTGTTGTTTTGCCTGACAAATAATCGTAACTGATAAACAATTTCTAAAATTTAATCAATACCGGTAAGCTGGGGAAAGTTATAATGAGCCCAGAGGAAAACAACTAGCGAATTCAACGTACAATTCAATAACAACGTAATTGTACGTAGTCTTAATCGGTTTGGACATCCTTATTAAATTATCGCTGGGGTTGATGGAATTTGCATAGAGAAGAGATACAATTCAAATCTAGATTGAGCAGCCAAACTTTTAACAATACTCAGCAGGCCCGAGAGTTTCTGCTTTAGACTTCTGTGTGAACTGATGGTTCTAATCGTAAATAGCAGCCGTAAAACTGTAAAACCTCAATCAACCTAGTTTACTAGAAGACTTTGTGTTCTCTAACTTCTCATATCAAAGAAACATTACAGGCGAATATATCGGTCCACTTCCAACAAAACTAGAGCCAAATGTTAAGAAATGCGAATATATAATCGAGTTTCATTTCTAGCAACTATCGTCATCACAAACACACAAACGAAAACATAAATTCTAATATTTAAAGTTTATTAAAGCGAAACAGTGCAAGAAATGTAAGCGAAGTGATGAACTTCCAGAAGTAAAAAATCCTTCTATTGGGGAAGCCGACTCAGTCCCTTAGGTTAAACCAGCCAGGCTTGTAAATATCAATGTTCCTTGTCTTTATTACAATGTTCTTTGCGATATCTTCACAAATGTTGAAAGCTGGAGAACGGAAACTTGAATGTAAAGAGATTATTATTTAACTGGTGAGTAAATTATACAGAGAAAACTTGAAAACAGAGTTGATGTTTTTTCGATACAATCTACTTAGAAGGAAGACTGCCCTCCTCCACTCTCATTCTATACTATATACTAAGTTCTCCACTTATAATGTCAGTTTACTTGCTGTCCTTTCGTTCCTTCTTTCCATTCACCGGATGCTTCCCCTTTTTTTTCATTCCATCGCATACTATTTCTATGGCCCAGCTTTGTTTAGTAATTTTTGAGGTTTCAACATGATTAAAAGTGTAACTATATAAAGTTTTCTGAGGCCCGGAAATTCCTAAGGCGTGCTGTCCTCTCTGAACTGCTCTGGCACTTGAGTTCCACTCAAGTTCATTTTCCCATATACCTTCGTTTTTATTATCGAAATTTGAAAAAACAGCGTTTTCTTTTGCTGGATTTAAATCTGTTCTATCTATCAACGAAAGCAAACTTCGGATGAAAACGTCCAAGTTGAGGTTAACCGCAAGTGTAGTGTACAAGTGTGTGAAAGATTTTAAAATGACTATCGAGGCTCTACCTTACATTATATTACATAATTTCAAAGTCAAACAAAATTCTTCTCTAGTATTATTCCTTTTTACCATCTCTTGGGGTAAACTGTACAAATTTCAATCATTAAACAACGTTGGGGTGCTACAAAATTACCTTCATGGGTTAGGGCCACGATTAGTTATAGTTAATTCTAAGGGAAATTCAAATAACTTCATCACCCACAAGTCTTGTACACCTGGATCTTTTTTAAATGATTTAGAAAAAGAAAAATCCGAGAAGGCTCTAGCCACTATCTAGATTATTAATTTAAGATATTAACAAACACGACAGTATAGTTTGAGACCATGGGTTTCTTCTTTTCGAAGCGATATTCTAATTGGTCTTTATGTAGAAAGAGACAGGTGTTAGGCATGACAGGGTCTATCTTAAACTAACTTTCACTCAATTAACAACGTTTACTTGGCTTCTCACATATCACTAACGAGACCAATTTGCAGAACTAATCTTATGAGAGAGTATTCATTTTTCCAAAGAAAGCATTATGGTAGCATTTGAGTTTCAGTTAGATGTCGATTCAAATTTAAGAATTAGCCCCTTTGATAGGAGATAAAGTTCCGCCAGACAATTCGATGAGTTTTTAATGCTTTTCCGTCAGTTTAATAGAACACTTTGTGTGAGAGTAAAGCTTTTAACGTGCAAGTTCTCACCTGCCCTTTTTAAGCGATTTTGCAATTCTAAAGTTTTCGTAGCCAATCGTGAAAACCAAACAGTTATTCAGATGAGGGAAATGGAAAATCGACCTCAATATTTCTGACATCTGTAAATTTTCGAAGTAATCCTTTAAAATTTTGACGATCAGTTGAAAAGATAAAGTAGTAAGAATGGTGCTCTGAAAATGCACTAAACGAGACAGAAAATTGAATCCCTCAAGACAGTATAACTCAAAATGAGTACTTTTATTTTCGTTTGTTTTGGCTAAGCAGTTGAGAAAGCATCACCATGGCGTTATTAAAGCCAAGCGATATTATGAAAGCAGGACCCAAACTTCTTGGTTTCAATATTTCGATGCCATTATGTTCCCAGAGTCTAACAACACTTGCAAAACCGGCGACCTGGTTCAACTTTACACGTTGCAAAAAGGAACCATTAGAACTGGTCGTACTTACAAAGTTTTGTGTTTGGAGTACCACAGCGCTATTTCACTGCAAAGAGAATTAAATCTTAATGACGGAGAAACTATGGGCGGGGAATGTGAATGAACTAGGCTATTGTTTGCTCCGCCTGCTCTCTAATTTTTGAGATGCTGTATTGATTCTCGACCTGCTCTGATAAAATATGTGCTGAATACTTGAAAACCGGCCAACAGTTCTTCAACTGCCTTGCAGCTCTTGTCACTCATAGTCAACCTGGGGAGATCTACATGGGATCTTTTTGGCTTGTGGTATGTAAATGACTCATAGGAAAACAACTTTCGGGAAAGTTGCCTGATATCCAAAACTTGCCGGCTGGAATTTGTTATATGAGTATTCCATTTGCCGCCTTATAAAGTTTTAGTTGATTTTGCAAGGAGCATGTTACATTCAAAACTGTTCTCAATCCTAAAACTATGCAAATGTTTGTCTGTTTTCCCCATTTTCTTGGCGCCTATGCGACTATAAAGCCATACAAGACATCCGTTTTGTGTATGCTCATATAAACGCATTAGCAAAAAAATCTGTCAGCTTCGAGCCCTTCACTGTTAGTTGGAGTTAACCAGAAACTTGACAGATAAAAATATGTGGCAATAGTGGAGTAGTTTACGAGCAAAAAACCGACCCTGTCGAGGTTTGCTGGTGTATTCATATTATTGGTTCTTTACTTTGTGTTCTGTTTTACTGACAGGCAATAAGTCACTAAATAGAGTGTATTCTAAACACAGGTGGGGATCCGCCAACTTTCTTGTTTGGACAAGGGTTCCATTGCTATTGTTAGTGTCACGCGTTTACACACGCTCATATGCATATATGGTTTTGTAGGCTATTTTGAACAACTTCAACACTCCCTCTCCAAACTGATGACGTATCGGCTGTAACTAGTCCAAAACACAAAACTTCTGAACTAATTCCCCAGAGAGGTTTTCTCTCTTAAATAACGTAAATCATAAACCTGTAACAATAGAGATCTGGGGTGTATAAACACAAAGTTTCTGCAGTTGCCAGCATGGTTTACGTAGTGCCGTTTGTTGAATTGTTGAGTTTACGTCTCTTAGCTTTCTTTCAGCCCTCTTATCGAAAAATACGCCTCTGACTGATTTTGTTAGTGCACTCATTTAGTGGCATGGGGGATTAAGAAGCATTTCAGACGCGTACAATAAGAGTCGAATTTAAGTGAAACTGTTACACGTTATCAAATACTCGTCTAAAATGACTTTGTAAAAGTCAGCAATAAACTCGATTTCTGTTGTCCAGCAGGATTCTTCAAAATAAGTTGTTTTACACCTGGACGTGCAGTGAGTGTTTGTTAGTGGCAGCACGACTGGTTTTTGCATTTGGTTCGAAGACCCGTTTACCACCGAAAACTTGAACGTAGCCTCGCAAGATATTAGTAAAAGTCACCCTTTAGCAATAAAGTTGGTTCAGATGGTATCTATTATTTAAAGGGATTGAACTTTATAAATGTATTTTTAAACGATACAGTAAAAGAACTTATGCTTTTTATGGAGTGAGTAACACGCAGTTTATCTATTCTGCCCTGTCAGTTTTACTACAGTGCTGCAGTTTTCTCTCACAGATTAATTTAGGACTTAGCTTAGGAGGTATTGCTTCACACCAATTAACTGAAATAGCCACTCCAGGCAATCCCCAGCTCTGTTGAAAGTGAGAGAATCCCAAAAATAACGGTAATAAATCTTGGGTAAAAATGTTGGGCACCGACGATCTAGATTCCCCAGATCACGTCCAAGTGTCACTGATTCGAATAGTCAGACTCAGAGGACAAAATTTGTCTATATTCAAACCAATCATATATCACACCTGTAAATGTTTCTAAATGTTTGAGCAAGTTGTAAAAATGTGACTTGGTTGTTTCACATAAATTGTCTCTTTTTCTTAGAATCTGAATCACACCCTAGCCCTAGGTCCTTATGCCTCGTATTTGCGGCCAAACTATGACAGATAAGAAGAAGGAAAGCTGACAGCGTTTATAGCAAACGCACACCTCTGAACTGGTCTACGGCTAGTTTACAGTTCTAACTTCGAACAGCCAATTAATACATTTAACTGCCGCTGAGATCATAAATCTCTACATCCTTTATAGAATTAACCAAAGGTACTAAAAACTGTCATTGAATCGAACAACTAAATGCACCATCAACACTCATTGTGGTTTAGTACAAAGATTCGTTCATCCATATTTTGAGGACTGAGACGGAGTCTTGGTCTAGATCTGTTCATCAGTTTATTATCTGATAATACAATAACAGTGATATGTTTCGTGCTTAGTTGGAACTCTGAAGCGAATGTGTTTGAAGCTATCTTAGAATCTTCAAAACTAAAAAGTTCTTAAACGGTCAACTGATGCAGTAAGTGAATAGAGCTGGCTTTATTAAATCTAGATGGACCGATCCTAGCTATTGCCAATCGGAAGATTATATAAATAGGACATTTTGGTATCGTCATAACTTACGAGGGAAGCAGTTGTGTTGATGACTGTCTTACCGATGAAAAAATGCATTTGTAGCTTTTCATTATTCGAATGTGATCTGCGTTACTTAAGGACAGGAATACCAACCTTGGCTGTCTTGCCATATTTGTGCCACTACCTTTGAGTCTGGTTTGTGGATCTGTCATCCAAACTGATAAAAAATGATCGAAATTCCTTCCAGCAGCGGTTTAGGTGTTGCGTCTTAGTAAAAATAAACACAGAAGATCGACAGGCATTTAGAAGCTGAGAACGAACATAGTTTCATGCAAGAATAATCTTAGATGTTAACAACTCTGGAAGATTCAAGAACCATTGTTTATTAGCCATTAAGAGCAGTATATCAGGCGGTTAATCAGGAAGTCCTCCAAACTCTTAGCGCAAAAGAGAGATCGTTTTCATGCAGATGATAGCATAACTCGATAGCAATCAGACTGGCATGATCGCATCGGCAGAGACAGTTCAGCCGAAAGAGGGTGGTAATTCAAACTATTAAATATAGAAAAAAATTAACAATAAGCTTTACCACTAACGTTTTTCTTATCAGATTCGGGATGGAGAGTAACAGGCAAAATACAAGGTTATTTTCAAATGTTTGATTTTAAACCGCTCGTGCATCCTTTTTAGAGAGTTGCTAAGTTTCATTGTTCAAAGTTGTAATTTGTTTAGTGCAACTGCAAACCAATTTCACTACACTCTAATACTGACACTGCGCGTGTCAAACTAGAAGAAAGCTAGGACTTTCCCATTATTGAAACGTTTGGCAGCAAGTGGATAATGTCTATTAGGGCCTCAGTTTCATTATAAAAGGATTTTTATAATCCCGGCTTTAATGCTTCAGAAGAACAATGCGGCCTTACGACTCACAACTGGTTCATTTGACATTTACTCTTTAGCTGTGTGGTGTTGTCACTAGCACTTTTGCCTTGCAGGTCTGTTGGAGTGTTCAACAATAGGAATAAGCGGTCATTGTCAAATGGATCTAGTCGTTTGTGTCTGTTTGTCTGTCTGTGTCTGTGTCTGTGTATATATGTGTGTGTGTGTGTCGCACGCGCCAGAATGTCGCTATGTGTGTTAAGCCACATTTATGTGCACAAAGAGCAATGGCACAAAGAGCAATGAAAGTGTAGAAAAGAACTGAGCTGTGAAAACACTAAGAACCATTCAAAACAAAATGGATGGATCAGGAAAGACACATTTCAAAGTTTTAAATTATATTTCCGTTACGTTACTGTTGGTCAAGAGCTTTATCTCACGTACTGCCGTGGAAAACAACATACCGCCTCCTGAGACTTAATCCTTAAATCTTCTTAACTTTTATCCACGAAAACAGTGAGCTGACCTTTCTCAATGCAGGGGATGAAGTTTACGCCTTACAAGCTTTTACAGCTCTCCAGACTCTACCTTGCCAACTAGACGTCAGTTCTTAGTATATCTGTTCTTGTAAAATTAGATCTATAGTTCTATTTTGTCAGTGCAGAAGCTCTGACTTGTGAACATTTTCTGCTACATTTTCCCCAAAGCAAAAATGATACGGAACAAAACTAGCAGCAAGAGTCAATAGTGAATTAATCATCTAACGCTAAAATAGCAACACCTCGCAGCGTTTCCACAAACCAGTGGACGCGGCAGTTATGTATCAATATCGGCTTTGATCAATATTTGAAGTAAGTGAGTATATAGAGTCGTGTGAAAAATCAGCGCAGAACAGGCTTTGTTTGCTGAACTTTGTCTTGTGTTCCCAATTCCAGTGTGGCACTTGTGTTTATTTAACGTTAAGTTCATTCAAAATAATTGAAATTATGAAACACCACGCCCCCGTCCTTAAGACTGTCTTCTTGTGTGCTTGTTCAAGATAATGAACACAACATATGATATGACTTGACAATGTCACGCAATTTGTTTCGCACTTTCTGGTTGGATATTTTTCAAATTGTTCATGAAGCTGTAAAAATGTAATTTGAAGGGGGAAAGTCAAATGCAGGATCACAAGGGAAGAAAAAGGGTTTCGCTTGTAAGCTACAGTTTTCATATCACTAGACTGGTAACAGGTATTAATATAAATATTGCGATAAAACTGTCGCACCATTAATTTCATTTTCCAAACAGGAAAGAAACAGTTTATGGAAGAAACTTTGGAGTAACAATATTTGTACAAGTGACTGGAAGGTGGCGGCTAAAAGAACAAATCCAAAAGATAATCTATTCCTTTGAAAAGCGTTTTTGAATGTTTTTCCAAATTAATTAAACTACATATCACTATATTAGTACGGACGCCTTTGACAACAGATTAAGTGCAGAGCAAAGACGTTGCAAGCCATCTCGGTCCTCAGTTGACACACCTTAATATTTTATCGCAAACTCATAAACTCAAATTTAACATCCTCTTAAGATTGTTTGATTGAGTCAACAAAACGTTCACCTGGTGCTTTCAGTTTTGATATATAGATTTTGTTCAAGATATTTCAATTGGACACACCGCAATAAAAGTGGAGATTGGCTTCCATTCACATTCGTGCGTTTTCCATTTTCAATTATAAAATAGTTCAATTTACAAACATTTATCGGTGTGTGACACGACTCCCTTGTTTTCCTGCAATGCTTAAAAGTTAAATGTGACTGAACATGTTACAGAAAATGGCAGTGACGAGTCTCAAAGAATGATCGAATTATTTTTGTGAAAAATGTACTTCAAGTATTTTGTGTCCGACTCAGTATACTGTTAACTGATTCTGTTTCACCCCCAAGTTAAGTAAGTCAATAAAATCGTAAGATAACACACCACTGCAACCTACAGATATATATCTACATGCATATGCACTTGTCCAATGCTCTTCTATAAAACGGTTTTATGCTGCGAATTATTCGCTCTCTCGGAAAAACTGAGCGAGTGAGGTGCTTTAATTTTGGTTAAGGATATTACTTCTATACATTAAAGACATTCTAAATCTGCCTTTAATATCCGTCTTTAAAACTATTTTACGCACGGTACAGGTAAGAATTTGTTGTAAAAATCTGTCCAGACGCAGAAATGCATGGACGAACGCAATGTCTAAAGACTGAAGCACATACTACGCTTGTGCAAAAAACGGAACTGAGTCGGGACCAGAGGCCGCGTGGGGCCTGAGTACCAGAACGTTGAAGTGACCAATGAAGCTTGTTCATGGTCAGAGAGTGAAGAGTATTTTAAACAGTATGGCTGTTACCACGCACAAGTGAATGCGAATCCCAACAGCAAAGCCTCTCTCTCTCCAATGATATTTTATGAGCGGCAAGCGGGCAAGGTTAACACCAATTCAACTCAGAAATCAACGACATTGAGTTGAATAATAGCAAATTCACAGAAATCGGAGCACATGTGATGACCAATATACCCCAGCGCGGCAGCTACTTTTCGTTAGCGTTTAAGGTCAATGTATAAAATGTAATTGAATTTTCATTTGATTTCAATATGACAACATTCCGCGATTCCAGCTCGTAATGTTGAGCTATAACTGAATATTTTAAAGGGCTCCAAGGTCGAATGATTTATATTTAAGAACGACTCCGGTAGCGGCCGCTTGCGACATATCCCGCCACTTGGAACGCTTATGGATTTCTCTTATGTCGAGAGGTCCTTATAATTGGAATTTCCGTATAGAATAGCAAGATAACGTTAATATAATTGCAGGCCTATCATCTCTAGTGATTTGCAATTCCATCGTTTAAAGTGTATCGGAAAAAGATTCGTTTTGAGTAGCAACATGTTGACCTCACTTTACTGAACACCGTGTACGTGTTCCGCGGCTTCTGTTGTATTACGTTAACCGCCCGGCAGCCGGCGGACGCTCACACCGGCAAAGCAAACAATTAAGACTATCCAGAACTAGAGAAAATGTGCGAAATATGAAAAACAGAACAAAGACCGGTCATTGACATGCGAGCTGTGAATACAACTAATCGAGTATAATAGAACTCTACGGAATCTAGAAGGCCTACGTAATGAACGCAACCGTTTAGAGAACTTGAAAGCTCTGACTATTGCAAAGTTCCTCAAGGGTGTTTTAAGCAAATAGCAGACCAACTCAAACAGTCAAAAGTTTTCGGTGCATAAGTAAGGATAAGTGTTACCTAAATTGAGTAGCGGGAGACAGGGCACTTCAAAGTTTGAGTGGTTTTTTGCCGGTTAGCTACTTTTAAGGATCCGTCAGATGGCGGTTTGTCAAATACATCGGTATAGCTATAGTATATTTAATTCTTTTTGTACAGTTTCGATGTAATTGCCGCCATTTACTTCGTTTCACCCTCACGGAAACAGTATTCCTGAGAGCTCGTAAGTTTGGCCGGTACACGTTTTTCTCAGTTTTTGACGTGTCGCTCCAGGCCCACATTTTGTCTCGTTAGTTTTAGACAATGGGGGCAGACTTGTGTTAGTATAAAAGAGATCAGCTCCCAATTGCGTAATTCACTGAAACGTTTCACAATAATTGGTCTGATCATTTGCTCAAGAAATAAAGTGTCCCAAATCATTAATACCGCCATTTCTATAATATACCTTTTAGTTCTACTTTAAACTACACATGAATGAATTATTGGTTTTGCGAGCTCTCAGAACCAAAACGCTTTACAACATAGGTCACATTTCATATAACCTGTATACATATTTTAAAGAGTCACGTAGCATGAAATATGTGTGCACTTCCCCTCTGGTATCTCCCATGTTCCGCCCCATTCCCCTGTTAGTAGCCGCCAGCTTGAAACTTTACAGGCACGTGTCATGTGGGAGATAAAAATGCTTTGCCGTTCTCCGAGACGGATTTCGCACCATCTCACTCTGTTATTTATATCCGAATAGCATATGCAGTGCTCTTGTGTTGCAGGGATAGTGTCATGAAACTCTCCACGATTCTTTTAACAGAGAATAAAAGCTGACTCTAATCCAGTTTATGCAGTGGCTAGAACCTTCCCAAACACGGTACACTCTAAGAACAACAGTTGGTCTTAGCAGCATTTTGTTTGACATTTATAGTTTCAGTACAAATTCTTACTGATAGTGATACCCTTATCGCAATGTCTACTACAGTCTAGTAGCTAGTACATATCTGCATCTGTATATATCTAGAGGTGGAAATATAGAGTAACATACATCAAGGGGGGTGGAGAGGGAGGGGGGATGCCCCTCCTAGGAAGGATAGGGTTGCGGTTATTAGAAGGACATGGATACCTAGTCATCATCGTATCTTAGCAATCTAGTTGGGTGAAATATTTTTGGCTGGGGAGAAAAACCTAATCAGCCGTTTACATGATTTGAAGTTGAAGAGAATTTAATGACTTGGCTCTCAGAAAATCACGCTCAAAACTTAATGTAAATATAGATCTCCACGGTTTTTAGATCTTAAATACAATTTGGCGAAAAAGCGTAAATTGTCTAACAGACAGATAGATAACAAAATAAGGAAAAAAGATACATACATACTTACACACACATACACACATACATACATACATACATTCACAAACACACATACATACATACATACACACATACATACATAATACACACATACATACATACATACGTACGTACATACACACACATACACACATACATACATACATACACACACATACATGCATACATACACACACATACACACATACATGCATACACACATACATACATACATACACACATACACACACACATACATACATACACATACATACTACATACATACATACATACGCACATACATACATTTATACATACATACCTACATACATACACACACACATACATACATACATACGTACATACATACATACATACATACATTTATACATACATACATACACACATACATACATAAATACATACATACACACACATACATACACACATACATACACACATACATACACACAATCATGATGGCTGTCTACTCGTTAAACGAGCATGGCCATCGCTGACTCTGGATTGTTATCGTCGGTCATGAGACCGGCAGTGACTTTTGAAACCTGCAAGTGACTTGCATACTCTTCCACAAACACAGCAAACAAAATCTTTCGGTTGTGCTTTTCCCTTGTGTTCTCCAGA
>JAOBRH010427937.1:0-10823 GCA_027575125.1 Umimayanthus parasiticus | reverse complement strand
TAATGTTGTACATGTGTGGTAAATAAAAACCGTTGAACCGTTATAAGTCAACATTTGTGAGGTTTTTATTAGTTCTTCAAATAAATGTAAAAGCAAGTTAAAAGTTTTGCTCTTCAGGAAACTCACCCCGACTGTTTTCTTGGTGGGATATTAACCTGATCCTTCCATTCTTTGGCCATGTCACTGTACAGTTTATGGGTTCTGAAACAACAAAGCACGAAATAAAACTACAAATATGGAAGATTCTTGTCGTGCCATGGTTGGTAAAACGAGACCTGATATGAAACTCGCTAGTTTCCCCTTTATGATGTTTTGTTGTCTAGTTCTTTTATTCCTTTGCCTTGACCGCGCACAAAACACAAACAGTAACGCAAATGAACAACTAACTAGTGGGAAAATTTTGGCTCACGCTTAAAACAAAGCAATGAGCATGGTCACGATTGGTTTAACATAGAACAAAGCAGCTTTGTTTGAGCCTGTCAACCAGTTAGTTTAGTTATCAACTTTGAATTTACTGTACAGTTTATGGGTTTTACTTAAAATGTGTAAGTTTAATTAACTAATTAGCAGAAGATACAAATATACGTGATGTTGGAGACATCACTGTATAATGTACAGGTCAAAGTTGTAACCCTCTCACCCCGAGCCACGTACTTTATCAACATCAATCTTCTCCCTACAATATCAGCACCAAACTATCTGTTTTGCTATGAGAATGGAAGTGATGATCAGCAACCACTCAAACTTAGATTATTTGTTCTCTTCATTTATATATACACAGGAAAGTATGAAGATAGGTTGAAAAGAATTAGCAACACATCACACGACGTGTTTGGGTGTTGAAAGTTTTTTTAAAGAGTTTACCCTCTCAGCTCCAAAACACGCCATGTTACGTATTGCTGAATTCTCGTAACTGTCTCTATAGATTCCTTGTAAACAGGCTTAGAGAATTTTGTTTTTCATATAGTAAATTGCTGCGTGTGATCATTTGCGTTATTCTCATTAGAAAATAACATATTTTGTGTGTATCATGTAAGGAGAATTTACATACTGATAAACTGACTGGTGTTGAAAAAGCTAAAAGCAACCCACACTAACCTGATGTCTCTCATGCTTTGTTTTTGCTTCTTCTTTGATTTTGTTCGACCAACTACAGCGCCCGTTACGGGCCTTCGGTATGGCAGCAGCTCGAACCGCTCATATCTGACACCAGGGAGAAGAAAATATTCAGTCCATTTATTTTATTCACATAAGAATTTTGAGAAATATCGAGCAAAGCTGCTTCATTCTTACGTGGACTTCAACAACAAATTTTGGTTTAGAGATTACTGTTTGGCTTCTATCAATAACACAACTGAAAAACAGAATAAAAGGGACATGGTGGGATTAATAGTGAGCAGGTAAGTCGTACAACAGCCTAAAAACTGGTAAAAAAAAAACCCTTAAAATGAAGAATTTGAATCCTTTTAACTGCATTTCACTGTTTTAAACGTAAGTCGTGAAAAGATATACACTATCACCGTTAACTAGAAAAATGCTGACCATACAGTTTCCCCCTCCCGTCTTCCCCCACACACATGATTTTCCAAATAATTACACATATAACCTGGCATGCAGACAGTTTTGGCTTAGCTAATCACTTTCAATGACAACAATCACGTTTTAATGTATAACTGTTACTGTGCGCCATCTTAGCTTATCTGGGACTTTTCGAAGATGTTTCTGGAAAGTTGCAGCAAATTTTCTTGAAATAATTAAAACGCTCGAATAGGAAAATATTAGCAAACACAATGGAAAAGAAGAATGAAGTTTGAAGAAAGAAATAATTCTAAGTGAAATTTCATAAGTAATTGTTAATTTAATTATGCTTATGTTATCACTGACGACGTCTGTCCAGTTCTGTCATCAAATTAACGTTAAAATATGTATTCTTACTTGAATTTCAGGGTCTGTAAGTTTCATTTTCGGTGTTCATTTTTAGATCGGAAAATAATTTTTCTTGGGGGGGGAGGGGTAAATGACCCCTTGCTCATTCGAGGGTTAGCTGTTATTCCCAAAATGGGGGTGACGGGACTAGTCAATAGATGTTCACCGAGCCCGAGTGATGTGATGGAGAAGGAGGGAGGGGTGGGGGGGACAGAGGGATGAGGCGCGAGGGGATGGGGGAGAACTTGGTTGGTATGTGCGGACCACCTCGTGAAACGCCCACCCGTTTACAGATTTCGACTGCTAACTTCCCTACACAATTTCACTCAAACTAATCTGCGAGATTGAGGCATGTTGGAAATATTAGCACAAGGTCCAAAAATTTCTGCTCAAACGTCACTTTTCCACAGTATTTTTCAAAACCAATGCCAAGTTTCAGACCAAAAAAAAACTTGAGAATCAAACCTCCTTCTCCCGGTTTGCCGAGAGACGAACGCATCCAGGTTTTTCGCTCAAACTATACACACCTGTTTTTCTCCCTTTGATTCTCGCGGTAGTTGTGATAAGCTATACCAAGTACACCACCTACAAAAACCAAAACGGAGATGACTGATGGACCGAGTATCACAATATCCGGGGGGTCTTCTTCTGTCTTGTCCCCGCTACCCCCGGCAGCCGTGCCATTACTTTTATCATTTTTGGCTCTGGACGCAGGCTCATCGAGTGATGATATTTGAATCCGATCCGTTCTCTTTGCTGCAAAAGAAGCAACCACGTTTGGATTAAGAATGGATCCCTCGGTATCTGCAAGTATTGCTTCTGTGGTTGGCCCAGGCAAAACGGATAGGACCACGCCGCTTTTATTTTTAGACATAATAGTAGTTGTAGTTGTTATCATAATTGGCGGGGACGCGGTAATCTTACTACGGGAAGCATCCGTTGGAGGTAGCATCGCTGTTGTGTTTGATGTACTGTCAAGTATTTCGTAATTCATAGAAAAACCCATTCCTTCTCCAGTGCTATCAGAATAAAACACCACTCGTAATCGGTGTCCGACCGTCGTGAAAGAACCCACAGGTTTGACAGTGTTACAATATTTTCCTTTGATTCTGGCAGGGTTGACTGAACCCGGTTCTCTCAAGTGAACGTGGTCGCATTTGCAGCTTGTTAAACCGCATCTTGGACTGGATAGCACGTCAAAACTATCAAACTGTACTCTGATGATCTGCCCAACTTGCCCCTCTATGAACCAAGTGCACGAAGAATTAGAGGGATACGTTTTCGGGTAGTTAGGACTCGATACTGTCCCGCTCAGAGACTTGAGGTGGGCCTTGTCGCTGCAGGCTTTAGCGGTGAGGTCTGTGTGGAACATGAGAGAACTGAGTCAAACGTTTAACCCTATCCGGCCCGGGCTTTTTTTTGGGAGGGGGGGGAGTGCCTGGGTCCGGTAGAAGGGGAGGAAGAGGGGGGCGGAAAGTACCCGCGGCCCATAACTCCAAAACTATTCATGGTATTGAAATGAAATTTGGTAGAGTAATAGAGAATCATAAACTAATTCATTTGGTGTAATTTAATTGGCAAATGACGTCACTATTACGTCATAATGACGTTATAACCATCGAAATTTTGGATTTTTACGGAATCTTGAAGATCAAAATTTGAAAAGTTAAGAGGTGTTTCTGGCTGTAGAAAACGACAAATAAATAATACAAATTGAAAAGAAAACTTTGTTTTTAATACAAATAGTAGTATTTCAAAGAATTCGAGTACTTAGCATGTTTCACCGGTCAAAGTTTAATGTTCCAACTTCACGTTAGCTCTTAAACTATAACGTAATTATTCTACTCAAATCCCTTGCATTCAAGAGTATTAGAGTTACTAAATCCGTTTTAGTTCTGTTTCCAACGTTTTAAAACGCACATCGACTAGAAAAAGCTTTTAATTTAAGTCATTTTTGACACAGTGCAAAGTACTTGGCCGCCATCTTGGATTTCAAAAAAGGTGCTGCGCAATACCTATGACGTCATAGATCACGTGCAAAGTTAATTAATTAAGAGAAATTATCGATTCTTCACTTTCAGACAAAGAATTAGCAATAGTTTTGAAGAAATTGTTATATAAAAGAAAAATATCAAAAAAGTCAAAATTTGACTGTTTGAAAAAAAGGTTCCTTCCAAAGTTATATTAGAGCTCTCTGTATACATTTTTTGATTCGACCGGTTGGAATGAGAAATGGAACGGACCTGACCATTCCATTGGAAATTTCCAGGAACAAACGGATCATCTCTGCTTCCGTTCCTAGTGCAACATTTCCCATCTCTTTCAAGCGCACACTCGCGTCATGCACAACGCAAACCGTTATTGAGTTCTTGCGCCGACTGGAAAAAGCCAGTTTCATTTAACAAGGAATACTTGTTACATTTTGTGTTAATAGTTGTTGTATTTCGGTAAACATTTTTACACTTTTGCGTCAGTTGTTATATTTTGCGACGTAGGAGTTCTTTTGGACACAGAAAAAAATCAGTTAGACTGGCTAGCAATATGCTCCGGTCATCTGACATTTGTTCACACCGCCAGCTCGTGCGCCATTTTCTTAAGCTCGTTCGAAAATTTTAAGACATCTCGTAGCTTAGTCAGACCAAAATCCTCATTACTGTGATTTTTTACAGCGTCAGGCGGTTTTGTTCTTTATATGGTATAAACATAAATAGCGTAGTATCTATATTATAGCCGCTATAATATATAATACATAATGTACAATGTAAAGTGTATAATGAATATTGTACAATATCTAACAAAATGATGTAATATATATCATATAATGTATTTCGTATGCAAAAATAGTACTTGATGTCAACAGCAGGTATTTTTGTTTTAAAAGAACTGTGTTTATAAGAACGTTAAAGCTCAGATTTTGCCAAAAAGTTTAAAAAAAACGTAGGGGCGGAATAAAGAACATTCTCGGGCTTAGCCAAACTTCACGTGATCTTATGAAAAACTGAAGAGCGTACTTGACTAGAACTAAACTATAGTTCAAGGCAGATGATCTTTTTCTACAGTAATTTTCTGTTTTGTTACCGTAGACCTTTAAATATTATTTATTAGATATTTGCATATTCATAAAAAACCCAGACAATCACAATCTATATTTATACCAGCATAAACAAGCAGGCTTTTTATGTAAACATATGCAGGTATTCCGTCCCATTCGGAGCAGGGGATTTTAAAATATGCTAACGCCAATCTGATGAAAAATCTAGATCCCAAAAGTGTACCTCATTTACCAGAAATCGCATGAAACTTCCACTGATTGTACGGCGCATTTAATAAATAGCAAAATTTCTTATTAGTAATAACTAATTATTTTTCGCAAAATTAACAAAAATTGCAAAATCCAACGATGAATCGGAATAGTTAGAATAGTCATCTATATTTTCCTTGTATGACAGAGATTTTTAACTGCTTTGCTATATCCCTGATGAAGAATGTGTAAGCATAAATAGTAACTCAGATACCTTGTATGGAAATACTTTGATAAGAAAGGGCTATTTCTGAAAACAGAGAAAGCTAAACTTTAAACTTTACTGGGTCGTTAAACAAATTATAATGCCAGAATCAAACGTTTTACCTTACACCGGTTCAGTTTAGTCTTACACACAGAAGTATCCAATAACTAACTATAATTAGTAGAAACAGAACCAAAATACTTTGTGGCCAAAAAAAATAAAAATAACCCCAAAACAGCTGGATCCTTTTTAAATGTTTGATAGTTTTGGTCTTAGGTTTTCAAGTCTTATCAAAACACGTTATTGCCTGCAATTCTTTGGAAATATATAAAGTCATTACACCATGTGTTCTTGACACCCGTAGTAAGGAAGTCAAAGGAACGGCCAAGCATTGCTATTAGAATACAGAACTCAACGGCAGGAAAAAACGTTTTCTGGTATATTAGCAACATTTTCCGCTCTCAAAAACAGACTTTCATTAACTTTGTATATTGGCTATTGCTGGACCGAAGCATTAGTAATAAGATTTCAAAGTACACAATTCTTTTTTGTGTGTACAGAAAGCAGAGCCGGAAGGAAATAGCCCTGTGCTGATAATCAAAGCAGCTTTGCGATGATAATAAAGATAAATCTGAGATACGATTACGTTTATCTTGTCAAGCTAAATTGCCAGCGGCAGAAAAAAGATATTTGTGGAGCCGGCTCATCATTGATAGTAATTAGTTTCAATTATTCTGTAACACAAACGAAGTTCTGAAATCATCTCTGTACACGCATGTTGTCGAGATTTCAAAAACGCTTTTGTCTTGGTACAAACTTGTTTCCAAAATGTATTTCAATCTGTAATCCGATTGCTTATTTACAAAGCTATAAGAAAACACACGCTCTCTTCTGCACCAACTGCCTTACATGTCCATCGATCGGAACTTTTCCATTGCCGCTGTACTGTTTACAAGACCAACATCTGACCTGGATCGATTGAGAAGTTATCACATGTTTTTAAAACTTAATAGAAGCACACATTGCGTTTCAGACTTGGCTTGAGTGATACTACACCTAACTTCAGTTAAAAGACAATCATAAAAAGAATATATGGCATGGAATTTGTTTGCGTTTAGAGCGTATGTTACGAATGTAAAAGATGCACAAGACTGGGGCATGCTAAACACGTTGGAGATGGATGTGTACACAATTACAAAGGTTATCCTCTGACAAATTTATCAAGTTTGTACGTGCAAAAAATACCAAAACAGTCAAAACTGTGTTAATAGCTATCGGGAAAAAGTCACACCTGCGTGTGAAATAAAGAAACAAACGAAAAATTAGAACAGTGAAATTTAATAATACCTTCTTAATCAGTCATAATTTGTATATCTGTCTTCAGCAAGTCATGAGAGTTCAAATGTGAAATGTTTGAATTCTTATTGTCACTGTTTAATATCACATCAAATCCTTTGTAAACTTTCTTTCATGTCATAAAGTAGAGTGCTTTTTATTAACTAGCCAATCTGACAGACAGCAAATGAGAATTGTTTAAAAAAAAAAGCAAAACAAACACTTCACGAACCGAACATCGAGAGAAAATAAAAGGACACACTTTCCAAGCCAGCTGTTTTTGGCACCATTTCTCAAATTCAAATCTCAAATCTATTCTTAAAACATTTCACCATCAAATGCAATGTCCGCCGCAACCGCACAAACAATATCAAATAATTAATTTGGCAATAATACTCAACTCGTGCAGATTCATACCACATGAAGCAAACAATTTAAAACAAGTCAAATTCCGCTTTTAATTATATCCTATAAGTATAAATGTTCAGTTTGGGATCAGTTTAAATCAAATGTACCTTGGATTTGTGGAGAAATACAAACTTTAAAACTTCCCAAGAGCTGACCAAGTGGAAAAGATAAATAAATATATATACTGTATTTAAATTCAAATTTAAAATACGTTTCGCCTTACCTATCTGCCTTCGTAGTCGTGGCCTTGCGACAGAAAATGATATTGTTTCTAAGAGTAAGATCCAAAATCCAACAGCAGTTATTGCAAACATTTCTTCAGTTCATGCACAGAAGAAAACATGAATGTCACTGAAAATTGACCTTATTCCTCGTTCCCTTTTCGCCTGTCAAAGAAATGATGCGTCCGTTTAAAGACTGCTTGTAATTTTTCTCGAGCTTGAATATTCTGTTCCAGCAGATCTCAGGCTGCAAGTTAAAACTGCAAGAGAGCCAACATTCGGTTTCTTTCTCTGTTCGAATTCTGAAGAATGCGATACAACAGTAAAATCCACTTTTAACTCCTTATCGTTTGCTGATTTTCCAAACAGACTAAAACGTCTTTTGTTCAAGGTATAATTGAAGACAATGTGCAATTTAGCCAGCACAAGACAGCGATGCCGACAAGTTTTCTGGAACTCACACACGCAATGTTGGTGTCTCACTTTCGCTTGTTTTCCCTTGAACTGCACCTGGACTTCTGTTCAGCCATTTCGTCTTGTTTTCAATTCCCATCCGATCCCTGAGAAACAAAGTGCAAAGACAGACTCGACATTAGTAGTTTGGCAGCAACGAGTATTGATCACTGTTATGTGTTTCGCGTGGACAGTGCGAATACATTCGAGCCACTTTGTAAATATTTATACTTGTGCGTAGTCAGTAAAACAAAACATACTATATATTCCAACATAGGTTACTCGATTTCCCGCCGAGTTCACGCCGAGTTTCCCGCAGTCCATACAGCCAAGCGGTTCCACCTCTTGGTCGTACAAAATTTGATAACAAATATCTTCGGGAATCATCCGTTAGTTCGTGACAAAATATTTTTGTCGTGACCCGCAAAACCAGCCAACCTTTGGATGTTTTCATTAAAACACGCACAAACAAAACAAAGAGTAAGATTTATATCTCTTTAGCGTCGTTTAATTAAGTCAAAGCTCATCTTAAGAACTATGTTATTGTAATATAATTCAAACTTCTGAAGATCATATAACCGGGTCAATTGGTGTCACAGTCCACTGAGCAAAATAGGAACAAAGTTAACTAGTAAAGTGGCATAAAAACCCTGTTATAACTGTTGCCATGCTGAACACAACTTTCCAAAAACAATTTAAAAAGGATGTCGAGCTTAAAAACGAGTTGCTGATGACAGCAGCCAGTGATTTTCACATGTGATCAGTGCTATACACTAAATTATTTGGCAGAATTGAAACTTCCTGTGTGACAAGATCGGACCGAGCGCCTAGTTTAAAAACTCCAGCCGTACTTTCGGCTCGTGGTGCATTCTGGTCAGGACTGACAGTTGTTTATGGCCGGTTCACACGCGCGATATTTATATGTACGGCGATTTTAGGTACAATTTTTTTGGCGAAGAAAATCGCACCAATATCGCGGTGAAATGTGAACATGTTCAAAACATCTGCGATATCGCGGTGACGTGAAATTGCAAATTAAAATCGCAGTAAAATCGCCGGTTGTTCACACATGCGAATTTTTCTCGCCATCGAAACAACCGTAAAAATCGCACCTAAAATCGCTGTAAATATGGCGCGTGTGAACGGGCCTTAAGGACATCTATGGTTAGTTAAGAGAAACTCCATTTTACTCGAAGATAAATATATCAAGTTTCACAAAAACTTGAAAAAGTTGGTATCGAGAAATCTCAGTAATAGAACAAGAAGCTAATAAATAGCTTTAACTCGTGCCGTTTTAAAGTAAACTGAAACATATAGCGCATAACTCGATCTCACTTGTTAACTGCAGCTCATAGCTACTTTCGTGTAACGCATGCGCTGGGCAGTCGTGACACCTGTCTGACCAGTATTTGACCCCATAGATAAGAAATTTTGCTTCAAAATATAATCAATGTTCAGAGACGAACTTTCTTCGTCCGTGGACCTCTAAACGCCAAATTCCTGAAAGCGAAACACTGGATCTTTTTAAGACTTTCCGAAATACCTTTCTTCACAACTAATCAAACTCGTTTAGGTTTTCAAAGTAATCTAAACAATTGACAGACGAACTTGGGTTAGCTGATTAGTCTAAGTCTGATGGGCTGAACACTGCGCTATTGAGGCGCCCACGTACTCCAAGTTGATATCACTCAGAGTCTCGCATATACACAAAGTGCGGGCACGGGTCAAACGTAACGCGAAAAACAAAAAGAACGGAGCCCAAACTTTAACTCGTTGCCTACCGGCACGAGTTAATAGGGCCTTCTGACTTGAGGAGAGGTGATCTTTTGATCATGATTTTCCTTAATTTCCCTGTCAGTTGTTCTCTGTCTTGTCAGAAGTTTTAAAAAGTAGTAGTAACAAACTTAAAGGCATTTAAAAATTTAACCCTTCTTTGTGAATACACCGACAAATAATTGACGTAGTTTTTCAGTTTATAACACACCGTATATTTTTTGTCAAGTCCCTAACCCTAATAAGTCCCCCTTCAGCCAAACCTCCCAGTCGGAGGCGCCAAAATTAAACTAAGCCGCCACCCCTAAGGGCCGGCGTATTTCTTTGTTAAAAGCTGCATACATTTGAATGCAGAAATACGAGGGCTATGATACAACTTGTTGTCACGAATAATTGAAAGTCAATCCTTACACATGTACATCGCCGTTAACTAACTGTGTTGTATTCTGTGAAAATGTTGGATATAATAAAGATAGCAGCTTTTCTTTCGTCTGACGTAGTCGGGGGAGGACTCCCATATATAACTGACTGGGATGCTCGTCGAAATTTTCAAAAGAAACCCCGTAAAGTTACCATATTGGGTGTGGCTCCAGCCAATTTTATTCCCTAAAAGGTCCATCGAAAATTTTCATTCATAGAAATAGCACAGGAATATTGAAAATAATTGCCAAAGGACAGCAAGTTGTTCTATAAATGAACGGATATTGACATGTCACGTCTCGAAAACGGTCTAACCAGGGACCGCGGAGCAACTTTGAGATTGGGGGGCACCATTAGTGATTCAATATTGGGGGGCACAAAACACTTCTTCTTACTATTTTTTTATAATTTTAAAAACGTTGGCGGGGCAAGTTTCCCCAAGTTTCTCCGCGGTCCCTGCTAACAGTTACAGTTTGACTCAAAGTGCTAACTTTTTCTTCCTGACACCCTAAAAGTTACCGGATCCACAATTTCAACCCCTAAAAGTTACGACGAGCGTCCACATCAGGTCAAGTATGGGAGTCCCCCCCCCCCCCGGGGGGGACGTAGTTCGCTGTGCAGAATGTTTTTCATCTGCATACTCCTCAAAGACGCTGTATAACACGCCGCCACTATTGTTATAATTATAAGTATGAATGAGAATATTCAGTCTAACTTCTCCAATTAAAGATTAGTAAAATTTCTTAAGCTCCCAGCCTCTATTAATAATTCTTCTTCAAAA
>JAOBRH010427826.1:0-10824 GCA_027575125.1 Umimayanthus parasiticus | reverse complement strand
AAGAATGACGGGAATGCGACCAGTAAACTTATAGTTGAGGTTACATTCATTGTGGGCGGCACCACGGAACTTTCCAGTTAGATGACAATGATCTCTCACTCGGTCTGTTCCCAGGGGTTCGTCACAAATGTGACAGTTGAGAACTTGTTGGAACTTGCTTTCTTCCTCGTTGCTGATGTTCATTGGGACAACATGGTTCAGTATTTCTTGTATTCGTTTCTCTTCTTCTTTTACACTTTCCAGGAATTTATCCACTGCATTTGGACCTCTGTAGATGACTGGTGGTTTGCTGTGCTGCTCCGCTTCACAGATGACTATGTAGGAGAAACTACATGTTTGATGGTGTTGGTATTTTTCCGTGGAGGATTTCATAGGGTCTTGCTGAGCGGAATCAATTTTAGTGGTGAGACTTTCAAAGTCGGCGTAGATGGCGAAGGGAACCTTTAGCTTTTTATGAAAGTCCTTGAACTTCAGCGTGACATGGTCTTCATTGGGGAACTTGATCTTCTGTGGTCCGTGAAGCTGACAGTGTGGTAGATGGTCATCCAGGAGATCTTGACGGATGAAGCCGTGTAGACAGTAGTGACAGTAGAACATGCGAGGCTTGCGTTTATTAAGATGGTACAGTAGCTTGTTAAGATCTTTGATTAGACAATAATGCCTAACAGTTCCTTTAGATATCAGAAGATTGACATGTCGTTCAGAGCTTTTCTTGGTGATGTAAAGTGGGAACAGCTCATCCTCATAGCCGAAGATGTTTACAGAGATCTGGTTTTGTTTCTCAAATTTCGGGATTTGATCAATAGACATGGGGAAGTTAATCCCATTCAAGTTCAGTTCCTGTTCATAAGGTTGATAATGAGAAATTCTATAGGGATGAGACATGTAATCAACAGGATGAAGAGCGGCAAGGACGGACCAGACAAAGCATTTGTTGTCAGTGTTTTGAATGTTGACAAGGGCTTTCGTATCTCGTAGCTTCTTGGGTAGTGCGATGTAGCTGGAGCCAATCAAAGGTGTCTATGTAGCCAAGTTGAGATCAAGGTGAAGGACTTCGTCAAACTGCCACCTGGAACCCTCTCTCATGTACTCAATGAAGGATGACTTGATTTTTTCTTTCGCTGTATATACTTGTTCTTCCAGTTCGTGGACGTTGGTGGTTCGTATGGTGAGGCTGCGAAAGTGAGGCTCAGTGAAGTCATCCACACCCTCGTGTTTGTGTTTTACCATGCGGACCTTCACGCAGACATACCATTTAATCCCCCTTCTATCATTCAACTCACGCTTTAGATTTTTGAGGACTGAGCTCGTTTTACCCTCCAAGAACAATGATAGGTCGTGTGTCTCACGCATTCTAGGATGCATTTTCAGAACTTTTACATAATCATCAAGAACGGAAACCTCGTCACATGCTCCCCTTGGTTCTGGCTCTCTCGCTTCTTGTCCAGCTGCTCCAGCACCTTGTTGGTTAGTTTGACTTACAGCACCACCCCTCCTTGTTTCAATTTGAGCTGGTTCTTCCTGCCGTCGTCTTGAGCAGGTTCTCACGTGCTGGTTGAAGTTACCACGGTGATGAAGTTTTCGTTTGCAATAAATACATTCTAACTGTTCTACCTGGAAGTGTTTATTGACCGTGCGTTGATGACGTTTGAGGTCACTCAACCTCGTAAACGTCGATGGGCAGAGGGGCACTGGTGTTTTGATTCCACATGGGATAAGCGAAGTCATCTTGATTGGTCTTTATAGAACATTCTTATAACTCAAAGATAAGAAACCACTAAAAATGTATTTCTATAATCTTCTCCTGGGAAATATACATACAAGGCAGCTAACAAACAAACTTAACAATTGACATATATTCCAAAAACCATAAAGAAGCTAACCTAAACCTTTCTTGATTTCGATTGTGGTTCATTTTCACTTGTCTCTGACTCTCTCAAGCGTTTTACGCTACTTGTAAGAAGGAATATTTTCATCCTCCACCGGGAGATCCTAATTCCACCAAGAAGAATTAGAAAACAACAGCATTCGCTACAACATCAATATTCCACTTATCAAAAGTCCATTCAAGTGTCTGGAGTGATTTGTACCTAATCACACCAATTCCCATAACTTAATTTCTAAACACGAATCACCTTGGTCAGCGGTAGGGAAGACACACTTCGGGGTAGCATACATAACGTAACTGCCAATCCACCGCATCCACACCGCTGAGCAGGAAAGATGGAGGGCTCCGAGGTGTGATTGAAGTTTCCCTAGCCACCTTCCCCCCCTCACTAGACCGACAAGTAACCCCACCCTCCTACTAAAACACAGACTAATACGTCACTAATTAATACAAAAGATGAAACTACTGAAGTGCAACTCCTTTTCACGTGCACTCCAAAATGAACGCTGCTGGAGGCATTGGTGGTGATGAATTTAACAGGAATAGAAGAAAAACTTTCAAGCTGATTGAAGAATGAAAGAAAAACAAGCCTATATATTAGGCGGTAAGTTGAGTTATGAAATAATTATTCTATCGAAAAGTGAAAAGAGACTGGCGGAGTGAAAAACTTGAGATTCATATATGAAACTGTTCAGAAATATCATTTCGTTAATTTTCTAGGTTGGCGGAGAGGTTTAATAATACTCCAGAAGTTCTACAGATGAAGTTGATCTATTTGGCGGCTCTGGGGATCCACCCCCAGAGCTGTTATTCGAGATTTGGCCAGATGCGGCCTTGACGTAAGTATTTTAAGTCTTACTTCAGTTGAAATTTCTAGATCTTTAATCCTCTTATGTTACCACGTTACAGTTAGGAAAATGCGATTAATCATTTTTCTTTTTAATTTCCTTTCTTCTTAGAATCACAAGGGATATTAACTGATGCAAGTGATAGAGCTTCACTTTCTTTTTAACTGGCAGTGAGTTGTGCTAAACATTATATATTATCTTTAATATTAGACTAACGTCCTTTCATATTTTATAATCCCAAGGGTCAGATAACAAACACAAGCGTTTGGAGCTGAGATAACTGTATGACTTGTTAAATAAATTCCCCTTAAACTGAAGCCGGAGTTATCATGAAGTGGTTTCTTATATTTCTAGATACTGCTTTAAACTGTATTGTGAAATACAACTAAGCCACGTGCAGTAGTTACAATGTGATTATGCAAATGTAGCTAGATTACTTTAGTTTTATTTGTAATTAAACTTTTTAAAAGCAACCCAGATTTAGCTATGTCTTTTTTTTAATTTGGGAAGTGTTTCTAAAAAAACTGACGAAAAGTTGAAATTTCTGTTCTGTTAAGTTAAGTTGGGAAATGTCGATGATTGAACTTGCCTTGGTGTGTAAACATGTTTTTAATTTAATTATGGAGAAACTAGTCTTTCAAAGTTTTGTCAAACTTTTCAATGTAACAATGTAATTTTAAATATGAATTGAGGGAGACTTAATAAAAAGCAATATCAATGAAATTGCATAAGCTCTCGTTTGTATTGCAATCTGAGCTGTCACAATTTGTGTATGAATTGGAGATACTTAACAAAGGATTAAAAGTACTTATTTTGTTCTTTGCTCCAAGCTGGATTATGTTAGCGAAAAAGGTAGCGCATCAGACTATTATGTGGGAGGTGGGGGGTTCGAGTCTCGTCGTGGGAAACTATTAAAAACAAAAAGGAGTTCTTTGTTTATCTAATAACCAAAATACTTTTTCAACCAAAATATTCAAGGAAAATTAAAGGAAAATTATAAAAATTAAGGTAAATTCTAAAAGAGAAAAGAAAATTTTAGGCGGGAAAATAATTAAAACAAAACTGACGGAAGAATGATGGGAAGGGAGGGGGGGTGAAAGGGCGGGAAAACAGATCATGGATAATAATAGCAAGAATAGAAGAACAGAAAAGCACTTACCTGGATGTTATCGACGAATAATTCTGGGTAGTAAAAAGATTGACTGTCTAAGTTATCCACAGATATTTCGCAGAGTTTCTCATAAGCCAGTTCAATAAATTCTTGAGGAATTGGCGACCACAAATCAAAAAGGTTCTCCAGCTCTTTCAGAGTTGCACAGCTCCTAATAAGCGTTTCCCAATCCATCGTGAAAGTGGAATGAAAAGACCCAAAAGCTGCCTCAGATTTATAGAAAAAAAAGTAAAACTGGTTGAACAAGTTCACAATCTGGTTTATCCAGAGTAGTCGGACCAGTTCTTACCAGATACATTGACCTTGATTGACCTAAAATATTGTATGTTTTGGTACTGACCAATCAGATGATAGGATTCAGTGACCTTGAATGACCTAGTACATCATGTGATCTGAGGTGGGAGGAGCTAACCAGTTCTTACCGGTTCAAGGCACCCAGACTAAAAATAGGTCCAGACTGGTGGGATCTGACGGTGTCATTATACCAGTCAAACGAGTTCAAAATCGGTCAGATTGGTGGTGCTAGTCAAACAGGTTCAAACCGGTTTGGACCAAAAAATAGAATGCTGACGTAAGGGGCAAGGCTATCCGGCGCCGGTTGCGCCGGTTGGTTTAGGGGGGTGGGGCTAACCTGCGCCGGTTGCGCCGGTTGGCTTAGAACCCCTCTTCTCCTATTACTCTACTGCTGTCGCTAAGCTGATGTAAACAATTTTGTCAGTCGTCTGTGAGGACTCAAAGTCAAACTTGATGTTTTCATATTGACCATCACGGTTGCATCAACTAATTACTTTGTCTCGTAAACGGCAAATTCTTGAAGACGAAGCGCTGGGTCTTTATAACGCTTTTCGAAATACGTTTCTTTACAAATATACAAACCCATAAATTCGGTTTTCAAAGCAACTATCACCATCGGCAAGCCCCGCGACAAGCATTTCTGCTTGGTTTCTGGTCGGCCATGTTGGAATTGACTGTGGGCTCAACTTGGTCTCGCAGTCGCGCGCAAAGTGCATGCGCAGACAGGCTCGACACAAAGACGAAGACCACAGCCCAAACCTAAACTCCGTGCCTCACGGCCCGAGTAATAACAGCTGTGCCAATGAAAAAGTTAATCCCTCGTTTACAGATCACTGCGCTTGCTGAATAAAGTATAGCTAAGCATGCTAGTGACTTATGCGGTATTGTCATTCAGTGCTCTGGATGGCCGTAGGCATATGTCAATTTAATTAAAAATGGAATATGTGTGACTGGTCAATATGACCAGCAATGGAATATTTTGTCTGGTCATGTCACTATTCTGGCCAGACTTTGTCCAGTGACTGGCCGTTATTTTGTAATTGAAGCAGTTTTGGCTTGTAGGGTCATGGTTTTCTGTATGGCACTGGCGTATCCAGGGCAGCTTTCCGTTCTTGATAGTATTTCAAATGGAGGTACATATCACATCACTATAATAATAATAATAATAATAATAATACTACTACTACTACTACTACTACTACTACTACTACTACTACTACTACTACTACTACTACTACTACTACTAATAATAATAATAATAAAATAATTATAAAAATAATGGTTAATTAAAAACACAACATGTGTCTACAATATAAATGTGTTTACAATATTTTACGGTCAAAGAAAAAAAGTTACAATACTATCATGCTACTTAAAGCAATGGCTCCTATACTTAGATTTTTATTTAAAAAGGCAGTTAGATTTTATAGTAATTATGAATTTTCAGTATTGCAGCAAAGGATGCTGACTGAACCACCAGTATGATGAGGTAGATATTGATAACTGGGGATCTTGCTGACAGCCAGTAAGAGAAATTGATGTTCAGTTTATATAAACACTAAACTGGCTAAGCTTAGAAAGACTGATGTGGCTTTTTCTGCAAAGGAAAACAGAAACCATTCTTGACACTTAGATTGTCAGAGATTCCAACCCTCCCGTTTTGGCCGGAAACCTCCCGTTTTTGGCTACCATCTCCCGGCAAGATTTTCCATAAATTTTCTATAATCTCCCGGTTTTTCACTTGATCAACTCCCCATACATTTGCTATAATTGTGTTCAATTAATTTTGGTCAAATCTCCCGTTTTTTTGTCTCCAGGGGTTGGAATCTCTGGATTGTAGTGATGGGAACTTACAGTAAATACCAGCCCAAGATCTTGTTTTGGCAGTTTGAGGACTAAAAAGGAGGAGGGGGTGGGGGAAAGAGGAAACAAAAGAGATCAGATTGTCACAGCTGTTGTTAAATGGAAAAACTGGCAAAACAAGAAGAGGAAGAAGCTTGAACAAAACATGTTTGCCGCTAACATTTCAGTAAAGGGTCGTTCCTTGTCAAATCAACCAATGGCCCACCCACATTATTCTTGGATTTTCTTTTTGCCATCGAATGCTCCTGTTACATCGCGATGAATGCATCTGAAGTTTGAGGCCAGTCTGTCGAAGTGTTTTTGAAATACAGCCATTTTCGCTTTGGGGGCTGAGGGACCAATGCCGTTATGGTGGCCATGACATTTGACAATATTCATTTTCAGGTCCTAATATCTCCAAGAATAGTAAGCCCAATAACCTAAAATTGCCTGTCTCAAAGAGATCGGAGATACTGCATCTAAAATAACAATCTTGTTATAAACACTACAGTTTATTACAAATCAAAAGCCACTATGTAAGTAATTTGTGGCAAATGAATGCGTAAGTGAGGGGGTAACCAGTAGGGTTTATTTTACACAAATTACCAGCTTTGTTTCCCACGGCAAGCTCCATTCTGCTCAGTTGGTAGAGCAACGGTGATCTGTTGTTCGCACCCCACCGGGTTCAGAGATTTTTTCTTTTTCTCCGTGTGGGCCCCGCATTTCCTTTCGATGGCTAATGATCAGTAGGAATAATTTGGGATATTTATTTGAGCACTTTAACTTAGGCTGCGGTCACACTTGGACCTAACGTACCTAGCATGCTTTTTCCAAACGTGTACCTTCGACTGCCCCATATGTTAATATTTTTTTTTATTTATCTAGATTGTAATTGCTGTCGCGAAGGATAAATCATGGATGATCACGATCAGCTAAAGTTTTTCTTTTTCTTTATACTGTTCTTTGTTTAGCGTCGTTTCCAATCCAGAGAAAGGCGTAGGAGCGCGAGAAAACGTATTATACGGTTTGCTTGAATCGAACGCGGGAGACGGGAACTCGTTTCGAAGTCTTTCGACCCGGTGTAACAGAGGATTTTGTCCCCCCCGGACCAAATCTGCTCAGTAGCAGATTTGGTCCAAATCCGCTCAGTAGCAGATTTGGTCCCCCAGGAACAAAAATTGGCCCCTTTAATTATATACTCGCGGATTTGGTCGCCCTTCCTAAATGTCGATTTTATCTAAATATTTTTTAATATTTCAATTGTAATTTATATAGTGGATTTTATTTCAATGATCTCAGTGGAATTAATCAATCGTTGTGTGTGAAAAGAATGTATTTACGAATGCTGTCACCACATGCATTTTGTTTCCGCGCTGTCACAACTTTTCTACAACTGAAATTTATTGTTTTAAAAACTTTATAAAAAGTTCGTCGGGGTGCTCTTATCCAGTTCTACAATTGGGGGTGTAGGCCATTCTAGCAACTAAGCGGCGATAGAGCGTCCAACGTGTACGGTCGAAGGCGATCGATGTTTTTATTTCTAAATATATTGCAGTTTGTGATATTTTGAACGGCCTTGGTTGACCGTGAACGAACGACCACGAGTGACTAAAAACGGTCGATCGATCAGAATTCGGCTGCTAGAGCAAGGTACATGACAAATCGTGTAATAAACTGAAAATCTTCTGTGAATATACAAACTTCAAAACTTGTCTTGACACTCGTTCGTGTCACCACAGTCCAAGGAATGTTGATTCATTCGATCGTCCGATCCAGATTTTTTACCGTAAGCTCATTGTCTGACCTTCAAATGAAAAAAGATTAACTCTTGTTAACATTTTATAATTTTATATATCGCGAAAATAGAGGGGACCAAATCCGCGGGGGGAGACCAACAGATCTGCTAGCGGATTTGGACCGGGGGGAACAAATCTGCGGGGGCACCGGGTTAAAACTAATCCGGGTTCGACCCGACTTTGTCCACGCTGACAAATACCAAAACAAGTGTACGCACAAACTTGGATCGAACCCGAGTTAGTTTTTCACACGCAGGCCAGCTGGTTGCATTCACAGGTGAAGTTAATCAAGTCTATAGTTTTGGAACATTCTCGTTGACGTTCGTGTCAGTCACTGGCGCAAAACGCCCGAGTGCACATGTGCAAAATTAAAACTAACCCGGTGCCCCCGCGGATTTGGTACCCGCGGTGTTAAAAATGTAAAGAGTATAGTAAAAAAGAATAGCAAATTACACACACACACACACAATGCGCATTTAAACCACTGTATGTGTTTTTCTTGCTTTGACTTTGAGTCAAGAACAGGATATCATTTTATAACCTCATGGATGACGTCATCCATGTGGTATTCGAGTCGGGCAGACCGGAAATTAAATTTGTTAACTTTAATATTAAAGTATTAATTTATGCGGGTTACACTTGTTCAACCAAGAGAGCACGCGAAACAGCCTGTTTCGAGGTCAACAAGAGGCTGTATTAACAGCCTAACTCGGCCCGAACCTTGCCATATGCTTATTGTTTCTAAATTGACTGAAACAACGTATACTTAATTCGTATACTTCGGTGGGGGAGAAATGAGGGTCTAAAGATCGTCGAAATGCCTTTAAATGTCAACAAGGGAACAACAACGACACATACAATACTTCAGGTAAGGCAGAGTTTATTTGATTCAACATTTACAGAGATATCGACCAGAAACGAAATTTACTATACAAAGTCTCTCAAAAATCCTCTTTAGCAACGACGTATCAGGCTACTAGACTCACTTTGAGCCTGGGTCTCCTGTGCACATTTGAAAGAGAAAGTGTATCCTGCTAAGCTAGCAAGCTACTATACTGTCGTAAAATGTTATTATAGGTTTATATTGCCTAGATTGACTATTTTTAATTAGCTCGAATTTTAGAGAGAAGTTAAGAAAACGATTCATTTTGTAGTTTAGTCTATGAACTAGGTGAAGCGATTATATATTTCATCCAGTTGCGAGTTTTGTGCCCTAAGGCGATGTTAGTGTAACTAAGAAACTTGAGCCTTGGATAAATTTAGAACGTGAACTATTGAATTGTTTTACTGTTCGTACGCGGGGAGTGTTTCAATACATGATGGGAACTCCTTTCCCAATCGCAAATTAAAGAGCGTAAATAGAGTCTGTGTTGAGCTGTCTATGGGAACCAGCAATTGGGGCAGAGACTTTAGAGCGCGAGAGAAAGTTCTGCAACATATTAACTATGATCGCGTAACCATGTACTGGAAACTCGTGACATCTGACTTACCAGTATTTGACCCCATTTATAAGAAATTCTTATTTCAAAATGTAATCAAACCACGCACAAAAATAACAAACGTAACTGAATATGAAAATGACGCCAGCGTTCTGGAAATTTCCAAATCATGTAGCAGAGATACACCAAGTGGTATCATTTAACACTTCGACGACGGACAACAAAAATAACAGGCAGGGACTGTTTCGAAATAAAACCCCCCCGACCTTGACAACAGTGTGGACTCTGCTTATCGATCATCGCTTTGACAGCAACGATGTGTTTGTAAAATGTATGTGACAGAGGCAAACGTTTAAAAAGAGAAATGTAAAAAAATATCAGTTGCAAACCTGTCCTAGAAATCCCGAATTTCGTGAATGCAGCGAAGGCAACTTCCAACCAGTTACGATGGTGCAACAGTCTCCCATATACTGATATCGTGAAATAGTCTATTCGTTTGACACGTGACCAGGCCCAAAACACATGCGATTGAGGCTTGCATATCAAGTGAGACAAGAAAATCAAAGGCATCCTGTGGTGAGCTCGTGGAGTAAGTAAGATACTAATTACTGGGTCAGGAGCTGATATTAAGAATTGTCAAACGTATAGAGTGGTTGCAAATGCAGTGTAATACATTTTATTATTTAATTAATAATAATTATTTGTAACTTTCTGACTGTTCTGTTTCCGATGAAAATACTACGCAATTTATATCCCACCAATTTAACTTCGCACTTTTATTTGAAATCCGAGAAGTTACTTTACATTTATAAATTTTACAAATGAGTCGTAAACTTAAAAACCCAAACTGCATGGAATTAATGTATGTTGGAGCAAATTCATAATACCGCACCTCTATTGTTCTGGAATCTACTGTGCACATCTTTGGTGTGAGGAATGCTTCAGTTCAGCAATCAGGTTGAAAACATATGTTCCGTTCCAAATCTGATTTCAGTTCTCGAGTTTGTTTGTGATCATCAACAAGCGCCTGCTATGAAATCCCTGATTGCCAACGGCTATGGAAAACAACATTGCAAACCTTTTCGCCGCAGTCAGTGAATCGGTCAAGCTGAACCGCGACCATAAATTGTAAACAAACTGATGCTTAATTATCCATATTCAATCACTTTGAAAAATGCATGTCAGTTCACCTTCTCGCAACATCTACAAACGTTTCAGCAACCGAAACAAAAGCTTCGCCATGTACTCACACAGGAACGATTACTTGCCAAGCACAAACTCTCGGTTTGGTAGGTTCCGATTTAGTTCGTGACGAGTAGGTCCATGATTAAATGACTATTGACGTACACTGTATAGTGTCCATTCCACTTTTACTTTTTTCTTTTAATTTCATAATCCGCAAAGGCGGTAACTATAGCGCGGATACATTGGTGCAAGTGCAATAAAAGATTTAAGAAGTAGGGGAAGAGGAAAAAAAGTGCAGTGCAAAATTGAATTTACAAATTAGACGAAACTCATACAGAAAAACAAACGAAACCTAATAAGA
>JAOBRH010427604.1:0-10826 GCA_027575125.1 Umimayanthus parasiticus | reverse complement strand
CTAGAGGTCCGTACGGCTACTTACGGACCTGGAATTGACCAATCACAGCACGCGAAATCATTCAGCCATATAATAAAGTATATTATTCAACAGTGCATTATTAAGATAATGCTCTGATATAATGCCCACATAATAGTTGTGTAACTTAGTCATTTCAATGACATTTCCTATGTTCATGTTGTATATTAAGTTGCCCACTAGTTTCCTTTGTGGGATACAAACTTCTGAGTAATTTTACTTCTGTTATACCACTTTAATAGACATGCCTGTATATTAAAATACGATTACAAAGTGCTTAGCAATAAAGCATTCATGAGTTATATTAAAACTGCAAACTGTGTTGTTCACTGCTGTGTACTTTGAAACTTGAGTGATTCGCTATTTTGTGTAACTGCTAGTTATGGCAGCATCACTGAGTTTAACAATGGTCAGCTTCAAATGGACTTTCAGAATATGGGAATGAATGTTTTGTTTACGGAATAAAAATTGATCAAAATAGCCATTGTAATAGTAATTGTTACATTCCAAAGGTGATAAGATAATTTAAATATAGTTACCTAGTAAATATATTGTAAGTCATACTTCTGTGATTTTATGATTCTGTTTATTCAGCTTAATGTTACACTAAATTTAAGACGGTCATGTAAGTCTCTACTTGTTGACTTCAATTAATCAAACTGGGCCAAACTTTTTTACCACTAATTTCAAACCATAGATCCGTCGCCTTATTCAGGAGAGGACAGAAATGGATAACAAGCTTGTTGCTGTCCAAGAGGAAGTAAAAAGGCTTGAGGGAAGACTGCAGGTATGTCAAATAAGTACACACACATGTATGACAGCGCAGACTGTAAACTGCTCTTTGATGGAATGTCATAATGGACATGCAGTCAGTCTAGACTAGGCCAAGTCATCAAACTTATAGTTCTAATTGTCAGTAACAACTTATGTACTTACATGTACCTAGCCAAAGGTTTCTTTGACTTGGGTTTAGTTTAAGGATGCATCAACAATATGAAAGTTTATATTCCAAAGAAGAAAGATTGTTGATAAACTGGCTTGGGCTAGAATTGGTTTTACCTCAAGGGTGCATGCAATGTCCAGTTATTTTTTTGTTTAATAGAAGTTGTTTGTATTTCAATGCAGAAATATAACTACACTGTAAGTGTTAGCCTGCACTGCAGCCGGACATGTCAATTATTTTTAAATGTCAATATAGCCCGTCTGCGTAACAGCTCCAGAAAGCGTGTTCACAGTGCCATCAGTCATTATGGTCCGTGGTCATCCGTGTGACTATCCACGCAACTTTTCTCCTGCTTTCACATTGAAAACACAATGGCTGTGAGTGAAGAAGAAAGATGGAAGCAAGCATTTAAAGCTGTGACAAGGCAATTCAATATTGAAAATCTCCTTGAAGAACAGCAGAAATTTTTGTTCGAGTTCTTGGGAGGGTATAATAACATCTTTGTAAATTTACTGACTGGCTTTGGGAAGTCGCTAATTTTTCTGTGCTTGCCCATCGTGGCTATTGCTTTGTTTGCAAGACCACGGGGCTCAAGTGTTGTGGTTTGGTAGGATGACACTGCTTCACTTACGGTGTACTAAAAGTACCATCCCTGATTTGTGCTAGTAAAAGTGTCTTAAAGTTTCAGTAGCTCTAATGAGACTCTAGTGTGTTTTCTTGTACAGTTTTGTCCCCTTATCGACGAGATTTTTATCAGTGGTCTTCTCAAGGTGAACTGAGCATGCATTACAGTAAAATGGCGAATCAGAAAGGAATAATCAGCATGACTATTCAAACACCAGGTCAATAGGTTGGCCCCACCATTAGAGCGCGAAATCAAATTACACTGTCTTGTGTTTATTATAAGTGCGTGACTGTAGCGTGATCATAGTTTTTGGCCAATCAAAAGGTGCATATCAAACTAATCCAAAGTAACCAATCTGAAATGGCTTCCTATTTTCATGAAAATTTGAACAAGCGAATTGGAGCCCTTGCGCAGACTTTGTACACGGATGTTCACAACTGTCTGCGACACAGGCTATGTAAGTGCTTAAGACACAAATCACAGCTGGTTGTATTCATTTTGAATGCTATTACTCTACTGGCACTCAGTCCATTTGTCCCATGGAGTGTAAGTATAGAGTAACTGGTTTTATAAATCATCAAAACTACAGTACTTTTGATGATTTATATTTACATTTGTATAAAGCTGATGTAATATTATTAAATACAATACTTATTTAAATTCTCTTTGAAATTGCTGATCAAAATATTTGCTTTCCTATTTTGCTTTGCAGGCCTTTGAAATCCATTTTCCTGTCAAGATTATATAATAAAACTAGTTAATATAATATGAACTTCTAATTATTAAAGATATTCACGGAAATTTATTAATAAGCTGTCAACCTCTAATATTCCACCCCCCTTCTCAAATGCCCTAGTTCAAAAGCACTGCAAAAGAATAAGCTGCGAAAGGTCTTAATAAAAGAAATACCAGTTAAATTGTAACGGCACTATGTCAATCGAAAATATATTTTTACTTGTTTAAATCTATTTCTTGGTTAAGTTAATCTTTCATTTAAAATGTCTCTGAATGGGTGGTGATAGGGTCTCTTGAAGGAGAAGAGTGCCATTGAGTCTGCTGTTGCTGGTCTTGAGAAGGAAAACAAAGACTTGAGGAGAGGAAATGATCTACTACAAAGCAAGGCAAGAATTTGGGACATTCCAGTTCTATATGCATGATTGTACCGAGTTCAAAATAACTTTTTCCAAACTTTCTCAAATTTGTCGGCTGTTTTCAAAAACCAATCGAGATATCTGCTGGTTATTTTGTAGAGATTGACTGAAAATTTTGAACAAGAACAGCCTGTAATGGTCAGGCTATTACTGCTAACCTGCTGTAGCCAACAGCCGGCTCAGGACTATTGCTAACTCTGATTGTATACTTACTAGTACTAGTCATAATGGATTTATAAGTACAATACTACAGTTCGAGGGTAACATCACATCACAGGGCTCAAAGTAACATTCATAAAATATGCCTAATTTTGTAGGTGCTGTTTATTGTAGCCCAAAATTCTTGTCGGCTGTTTTCAAGCAGTAAAGTAAATGATTTTATATAATACTATTATATGCGGGTGTGTTTCAGTCAATTAGAATGTATGATTTATAGCATAGATAGATATATATATATATATATTAAAACCAGCCGTTCTTGGTACGTGTTGAGTAACAACAACAACAACAAGTATTTTATTCACCCAAACAGTAAACCCAGACTTGACCTCATTTCGCTGATGAAGAATAAAAAGTGCTATTCAGAAGGGAAAATTTTTGTTTGGCAAGCGCAATTGACTAAATGAAAGTAACAATTTCGCCGGTTCCTGTTCTTAAACTATATATTTCCAAAAATCGCTGGCAAGGTTCTAAAATGTATTCCCGGCTATTGCTGGCAGCTGGTGGCTATTTTGAACCCAGCATCACACTCTATGTATATATTTCTATGAGGGTTTAAGCTCATCAATCAATCAATCAATACAATTTTTAAATCAAAGCAATTCCCTTATTAAATATATGCAATGTATCTATAGATCTCTAGCAATTGCGGGTCAATCAAGACTGAGGACTTAAAATGTCAACTGGCAGCTGTTATGACAAAGCTTCAGGAGAAAGAGCAGGTCCATGATCTTATTTTATAACATGTTGTTTTCCTAAATTGTATTGTATTTGTTGCAAAATTGATATTTTAAAGTTATCTAAATTACTGAATGATCATAATTTTTCGAGAATGTCCTGTTCATTTTGTTTTTAGGAGTTATCTGGACTGAGGGTGGATCTCAGATGTAAAGTGGAGAGCTTGGAAGCTGACATTGAGGTTGAAAGAAGTCGCAATCTCTCTCTGAGTGAGAGGATTGTTTCTTTAGGTTAGTATGATTTGACGAGTTCAAATGATGGCACTTTCAAGGATTTGAATCCCACTGAATATATAAAATGTACAATTGAAGGTTAGTTTGTTTTAAGTAAACTCTCTAGTATTCACCAAATTTGCAAATGACCAATCATATACATGTATTTGTGCATGCATGCTTGAGAGTATTCAATTAATCAACCAATCAAAATCAGTTATTTGTTCGAGACTTAAGAATTACAAATTTACATAAATTTTTTTAGTTTATTACTAATTAGAAGTAAGAAAAGTACAAGCCAAGTGTAGTAACCATAGGGCTAATCGGACAAGTTATTTAAATAGGATTCTTTCACGGTTCTGTGCATGCTCGGGTTCTCAGAAATTTATCTGTATTCTGGCCCGGAACAAAGCCAATTTCTGAGGTTTTACGCAGCAAAGTGTCGAAGATGGATTTCATCTTAAAAAATCTCTCTCTGTATTACACATCGGTGATCAGAAATTGTTTTATTTGGATCATATTTTATCCTGGCGTTGCGTTTTAGTTTTATTTTACTGTTCTTTAACTTAACCTTTCTAAAAGTTATAAATTTTCAAATGTGACTTATAAAGTCAAGAGCAACATCATGAGTGACCCTTCGAAAAGGAAGTCAAATATCTATCAAGCGTCACCACTGACAAAAGAATAGCAACAAAGCACAGACCGTTGCTGATCTGAGCGTCTAAGCATAAGATCAACCAAGCTCAGGAAAAATTTCCTGGGCGTATTTGCTTGGTTTCTATTAGCTTTGTGAAACAAACATCTCCATTTCTGCGCATCACTGATTTCTTACTCGTTGCTTACAGCGCGAAATTCAAAAGCAAATCTTTGCAAAATATGAAAGTGGGAGCTGTCAAGATGGCCTAAAGTTAGAAAACATCGTTATGCAACTATGAAACTTGATAAATTAAAGTAAAGTAAAAGTATCCTTTATTTTTCTTACAAATATAAAACTGGAGACTCTAAAATTCAACATTTCAGAAGGTGAGTGGAGTCTGTCATGGTTTGAGAAATCTGAATTTTGAATTTGGAAGGTCGATCGAGGTGTAGTTTCTTTTATTTCAATTGGCTAAGAAACAATGACTGTCATCCGAGCTTGCGCATGTGCAAAGCTTTGAAAGTGCCCTTTTAAACCAAGGGGGGTCATTTAGACCCCTCATGATTCCCCAAATGGTTGCGCATAAAATATCAAGCCTTGGCGTGTAAGCAGCTTTTGGATAGCTAGTTAATTTTCATAACAGCAATCCAGTTTTAATTAAGAACAGTTGCTATGGCAACAGGCATTTCACAACATGGCTGCCATCTTGGATTTTTCAAAGATTTTATTTTCAGCAAAACTGCAGCCAATTTTCTTAAAATTCGTAGAAAACATGTGTTTACTTCCTCAAATAGGAATATAATTAAGAATAGAGTGGAAAAGAAGAAATTAGAACAAATTTTGTCAAAAGGTTACAGTTATCTTATTCAAACTTTAATTTGCATAATTAATTTTGCATAAATTATAAGTGATTACGTCATCTAATTAACGTCAAGATGTATTCTTAATTGGACTACATCTACTGAAAGTGTCATTTTGATTGCTTCAAAGCTTCAATTTTTAGGTCAGAAAGACCTATGGCCATCTGGGGGCATCCCCCCTCCCTCTTGGACGTTTGATTAAATCACCTACACCCACAATTTGTTGCTATTCTCCACTTTTTTTATCGATTCTGATCAAAAATTGTAAAGATAGGAATACTGACTATGTATTGTAGTCAGATGCAAAACCTACAGACTAGTCATTTTTTGTAAAAAATAGATTAAAAAGATGATTCTACTTGGGAAAAGCATGAAATAAAAATTATGTTCACTGACTAGAATATTTTGCAGATTTATGAAAATAGCTTCACCGTTTGATTGTATGTAATGTATTGAAATGTTCATTAAAGACTTTGTTTTAATGGCTAACTGTTTAACTTAAGTCAACTTGTCTTGAGGAGTTCTCATGCAGAAATGATACTTGACAATAAGTGATTGATGAAAACGTGTCATGAATGGCACTGGACAGTTGATATTAAAAAGTATTTCTGCCACTGATGTATAATTGCTGTTATTGGACGGTATTACTTCCAGTTTTTGCAAATCTTCAAATTTATGTAGTTTCGGCTGGATGATGGTAGACAGAAAAAAAGTGGAGGACCTAACAATAAGTATAAAAAAACAATAGAAGACAGTGCAGAAACGGCCAAAGTGCTGATTGGATTTTTTAAATACTGGGAAGGTTTTTCTGCAGCAATGTATCCTAATCTAATCTTACATAATATTAACTTTGTTCACTTTTCCCATTAAAATCCATGATGATGAGGGAAGTGTTTGTTAATAAGTCTTACCATCAGCTGATTTAGAGATCATAAGCTTTTGTTGTCAGGTTCGAATGAAGTTCTTTAATTTGACGGTAAAAAGTAAAGTCATTTGATAATGTTTGAGAGGAAAGTCAACTTAGATTGCAAGTCAGAATGATAGCGTTGGCTACATGTATATAAACATAAACTTGTCCAATTGCCACAGTAGTAATGATTGCCTGAAAATAGAGAGGTTTTGTGAAGAATTGTTCAATATCGTCACTTTGGCTGCTTTTGCACCGAGCGTTTTATGTGTGTACATAGATTCTATTGATCTTGAGTAGTATCATTCTAAGTTTTTCATTTAAACCACAGAGAACCAAAATCAAGAGGTTGTCTGCGACAGGGATCAGGCTGAAGAGGAGATTCGCAAGCTTCATGGTAACTGACTAGAGTTTTGGATGTATATTATAAATTCAAGATCATTTGCAAGTTTGTTTGCCTGTATCTGTTTGTTTCGTAGTCAGTTCTAGGGTTTTCACTAATTCAAAAACTTGCGTATTTTACGCAAAAAAAAAATATTTAGACGCAAAAGTTGACGTGGTGTGCGTCGCTGAGTCGCAGAAGATTGATAGGACATACATACCCTTACCGTGAAGGATAAGCGTTAGGTAATAGAAACTTTATTGAGAGGAGGAGGTAATCATTTTCTTTTACGCATAAGAATGATTAAAATCAGCTTTCTGTAAATGGTGTGTTTCGTTGCATTTTGGATGTCAAAAGCCTGAAAAGTTTGAGCACATGTAAAGTCTAAAATTAAAAAATACAAACTCGTGTTGCATTCGTTTTTTTCCGTTAAATAGGCGGTACCCTTCCTAATTTGTTTGGTGCCCATAATTTAAGAACGAAGGGGTCCTCAGACCCTTCTTGAAAACTGAGAACACTGGTAGTGCAGTTCAGTGTCATTTACATATCAAAGCCATTTCTGTGTAATACTTAGAAAGTACAAATTTGAGTGACGAGTTTTATCTTCTAAAATATTGCAATTAGGAATAATTGACCAGCTCAGGTCAGAAAACAACAGCATGAAGGAGAAGCTGGAACAGAAGGAGGAACAACTTAAACTTTTAGAAGAAAGAATGGAAAACTGCTTCAAGGAAGAAGAAAATAAAATCAAGTCCCTTCATGATACTATCCTTGAGGAAATCGAGGTTGGTAAATTTATGGTAACATCAAATGAAATATTTAACTCACCTATCCATCTATTTCAAGTTTAGATTCCCTGGAATTTTGACCAAAATTTATGTAAACCTAGTGATTAAACTGGTGTTCCTTTACCCAGAATAAAGGCCGTGTGAGATTACACCTAACTGATATTCTATTGCTGGAAATTAAAAAAAAAATGAAATTGATATTAAATCGATTTGCTTCTATAACGATATTACCGTTAAGTCAAGAATATCACAAAAGCAATCATCCAGCTGCAACTCCACTATTTAAAGATAATGTATGGAAAGTTTGGAAAAATCTTGGAAAAAGAAAAATTCTTTTTCCAGAACCATAAAATCTGGAAAATCATGTCAATGTCTTCAGAAGTCTAGGTTTCATTTCCTGGTAAACCATCAGAAAATATTTTCAACTAGTAGAGTATGGCAAGCAACGTTTTCTTACAGATACCGTATATTGACGAGTCTGGATAAATTGGAAATTAGTCTGGAGAAAGTACAGTTTTTTTTATTTTTATTATTTTTATTTACGAGCTCAGGATATTTATAAAAATGAAAGGTTAATAAGGTTTTTAGTTTTGTCTTCCTATGTTGTAACTTTGTAAGATACGAGTTACTGGATGACACCTCTCCAACAATCGGTTTATGTGATAACAAGTGAAGTGTGTATACACCGACTATTCCGCAGAAAAACAAAGCTTTAGAACAGCAGATTGAAGACTGTCATCGAACATATGAAACCAAGTTGAGCGATGCTCAAGGAAAATCAGAGACACTCAAGATATTGCAGTCAGAGTTGGAAGAGAAAGTTGGCAGTTTGGAAGAGAAGCTGGTGGAACTGAGAGAGAAGGAGCAGAATGCAAAAGACAGAGCAAGGTAAAAATTATAGGGACTTTTCATTATCTATATTATAAATTCTCAGTGTTACTGGTTGAAATGACGAATGGGATGGTTCCAGGACAAATGGAACACTTGGGGCACTTTCTATTTAGCCAAACGTCCGGTTTGACCGGTTAGAATGAGAAATGGAACGAACCATTCCAGTGGACATTTTCTGGAACAAACAGATCACCTCTTGAGGTACTCCATTTTTTCCCGATCCTACTGGTTGGAACGGAATGGAGCTTTACATTTGGATCATTTGCAAGACATTTTCGTTTTCAACCGATTTGTTGAGCGCACGCTCACGTCGTCAATATTTCACAATGCTTACGCGAACTTAATGACCAATAAAAGTGCAGCTCTACCTGGATTGGAAAAAACTGTTCCATTTGACATGGTGAATTTCCAGAATCTCAAACCAAACGGTTTCTTGGGCCGCTTTCCAATTAGCCAAACTTTCTGGTTTGAAATTCTGAAAATTTTCCATGTCAAATGGAAGCTGCTATTTTGTTGGTCAAAAAGGTCTTGTAGGTGTTGCGCAACGTGGGTGATGTGAATGTGCATTTGAAAAGTCGGTTGAAAATGAAAATGTTATTCTAATTATAGAACGCCAAGTGGTTACAACCACTAGGAACGGAAAAGGTGGAGTACCTTCAGAGGTTATGCGTTCAGCATGGGAAATTTTCACTGGAATGGTGCGTTCCATTTGTCAATCCAACCAGTCGAACCAAGAATGTTGCTGAAAGTTCTCCAATAAAGAGTGGAATAGCTTTTTCCATTTGCACAAAACGTTTATCTTCAACTGAGTCACTGATTGCACACTCATGATATCATCTACATCATGCAAGACTTAAGCAAATTTATTGATCAATCAAACTGACTGAATAAAAAATGTTCTAGTTGGCACAACAAATTAAGATTTTACACTTAAAAAGTTGGTTAATTTGAAGTCTTATGTTGGTGAGATCACAGTGACTCCCTAATTAGCAAAAAAACTGAAAATGATCTTTTATGGTTGGCTAAGAAAACAGGTAAACATTATTCTAGTCACAGAATAGGCTAAACGTTTTAAGATAGTCTTCATGCTCTAAAGTGATTCAGTGTAAATCTACTTACTGTCAGCAAGGAGCAATTTTACCTTTTATCAGCAATACTTGTCTCATCTTGGTCAATTTAACTGGTTACTTTGCAGCTGTCTGGAAAGAGAGAAGATTGCTGCTGACAGTAGGTTTGAGTCTCTTGCATCGCAGTACGAGCAGAGACTGACATCTGCTGCAGATCAAGTCAAGGCGCTTCAAGAAGAGTTGACTTGGTGAGTGTGAAGAGATTTAGCTTTGGTCCGTTGTGCCTTTACTTCATTTAACCCGAAAAGAATTAAGAAATTTGTTAAAGTTTCTCATGTGTTTCTCCGTGTATGCAAAAAAAGTTAGAATTATTTTTAACGGGCAGAAATGTGCAAAAAACAAGTCTTTGAAAAGTGGGAAAAGTTTTACATAAAAAGTCTTAGAAATGTGGAGCCCCAAATGCTATCAATATATCTTGAAATATAAAATTAGGTGGCAAATCTTGAAAAATTCACTTCATATGGCAAGGTCAGAAAGATTTTGGAGTCACGTAAACAAAAGTATTCGTTACGGAAATAATGTTGCAAAATCTCTTGGAATAGTGAAGACATTTGGAAATAGTTATACCTGAGATAAAAAGTTGTATTGTTTGTTTTTCTTAAGTGTAACTTTTATAATTATCAATGTTACTTGACGTGATGATACACATTTTGGAAATAGTTATTGAAATTTAAAAATGTGAAAGAATAAATGTTTTGGAATGTTCTTCGGAACTGTATGGAGAATGTCATTCACAAATGAAAAAGAGAAGTGGAACTTGCTTAGAAACAATTTAAGCAACTTGGGATAGGGAAAAACTGTTCACATAAAAGTCATCCTGAAAGTTTGTGGTTTTTTATGAACTTCCTGAAGTGTCTGTGCATTATAACATTGAAAGTATTTAAAGTGAATTTATAAACGTTTCAATAGTGTAGAATTTAAAATGGTTTGACTCTGACTTAGAAGCAAGCAAAACAATATCGGGGAATTCCACGAACGACCAAATCTCCCCACCACACCATCAAGGCAATTTAATCACCCAACCCTACGTGCAAGGCGTGAGCGAAAGAATCAGCCGTGTATTACGCAAAGAAGGACTAGTAAGAGTTTCACACAAACCTATCCAAACCGTCAATACAGTCCGATCTCTATTAAGCGGCCACCCTCGGGCCTTTGAAAAGTGGCCGCTAAATAGAGGTTGGGCGCTTAATAGAGATCGAATATAGAATAAACATAAAAATCGGGACTTTGGAAAGTGGCCGCTTAATGGAGGGTGGCCGCTTAATAGGTGGCCGCTTAATAGAGGTCGGACTGTAATATATTCTCACGGCCCAAAGACCGCCTTAACA
>JAOBRH010427493.1:0-10828 GCA_027575125.1 Umimayanthus parasiticus | reverse complement strand
GGGTATTAAAGTAGCAAATTTCTGCCAGGAGGTTCTTAATTTTCTAGGTTCTTACACGCGGGTTTTTACTGTATTTGCAATTGCATCCATTTCTGGACATATCTCTTCTAGTTTCCTTGTGAACAGGTTAGGAGAACTTATTTTCATCTTTTATAAATTCCTGTGTAACTGATCATTAACTTTCTTTTATCATGACTGGATACCAACTAAAACAACCTTGTGTGGATAATGAACTTAGGAGAACTTGTACATACACTTTAAGTTGATATTTAAACTGCCTGGGGCTGAAAGGGGTCAATGAATGATAAGCAATATCAGAATTTAATTAGGATTTCCACATCTTAAAGTTTTATTGAAACATTTTAAAAGTTAGTATGTGTTTCACTTTTGTTAGTTGTTCCTTATAAATTGAATCAATACGAGGGGTTAATTTTTTGTGTGCTCATCTGGCATGATTTGTTGTTCCCAGCTGATGGAAGTAATAGTGGACTGAGTTCTGATGACCTAGCAGCTTCTGTTGCCACTCTCAGAACCCTGGGAGACACCTGCAACGCTGATGTGCAGTTATTGAGGGAGAAGCCAGGTGAAAATGGAATGGTAGCAGAATACCTTGTGAGAAACAGAGCAGAAGAAAACGACTTTATGGAAATAAGGTAATATTATATTTATTAATTGTGAATTTTGATGATTTAAACTTGTATGTCACAGGTTATGTGCTGTTTTCTGGGTGTTCCAGTAAGCTTAAGACGTTGCTAAGTATCGTATTGCATGTAATTGAGTGAAAGTTTATTAATATTCATAGTAAGTAACAATTATAGTAATTTAATAATTGTAATAATGATAAAAATTGAAAACAATAGTAATATATTTTTTTCAACAAAGGAGAATGCAAATCTAATTTGGGATATATGTACAAAATCTAGGGTTATCGAAATGAGTCAATCATGACAATTTACCTTTTTCACACTATTTTGAGTTACTTTATAATTTATGATGTCGTGCATACACATCAATGTTGAGTTTTGCACATAGTTTCAGGAAGTGAGAAGGAACACAGTCAAACATTTGAACATGGGGTTGTGGCACATGCAGCTGTGTTTTGTAGATTGTTGAGGCATGCTCAACAAGTTTCTTCCTTTTCCGAATGTAATCATTATGATGTTTCAAGGAATGTTTAATTAGAGACTGTTTGTCAAGGACTCAAGAGCTTCAGTTGCATGTCTAACAGAAATGCAAAGCAAATATGCACAGTTTTTTTAAACAAAACAAACTTGTTGGCAATCAATGTACAACTTGAGCTCTTGTTCTGCAGCTGGTGAAGGTTCAAATCCTGACAGTTGGGAAACATTATGCAAAGTGTTGTGTTTTGAGAATGATTCTGTGTTTTATAAGCCATAAAATTTATTTAAACTACTAAATTTATTTAAAGTACTTAGCTTTGTTATACAGAGTGAAGAAAGTAAAATTGCGATATATATTTGTTTGAACTGCAGAGTGGCAGTTGTTGGTAATGTGGACGCTGGCAAGAGCACATTATTGGGTGTTCTAACACACGGTGAACTTGACAATGGGCGTGGTATGGCTCGGCAGAGACTGTTTAGACACAAACATGAAATGGAATCAGGAAGGACAAGTAGTGTAGGAAATGACATCTTGGGATTTGACAGTCAGGGAGATGTTGTGAACAAACCAGATGCACATGGTAAGAAATTCAATTTGGAAATTTAGTTTGATTCAAAACTGATGAATCGAATTAATAGATGTGATTAAACTACATCCTGACATAACTGCTAATCTTTTTGCTTTATTCAGACTTTAATATTGTAAAGCTATATATAACTAGGGTCCACAGGCTCAGCGTTTGATATTGATTGGATATAATTTATCTAGCAAGTATATGTTGCATCATTACAAGTATATTGCACAAATTTTAAAGGTTGAATTAAGGATATCTTGTTCTTCACATGTATAATTTTTATATAATTTGCAAAAATAGTCCCAAGTTGCAAAACCTTGTGCAAATACTTACACTGTACTGTACAAAAATGGAAAACTAATAGCTGTTTAATTGTCCTTGCTCAAGGAGGTGGTCTGGACTGGGCCAGGATATGCAAACAGTCATCAAAGGTTTGTAGCTGCACAACATTTGTTGTCAAAGTACTGGTTGTCTAATCAAGGCTCCTGCAGAGTCTTAAATTTTATGGCTTTGAAAATGTCTCAAATTGGCCAAAATCTTTTAAAATATTGAATTGTACAAGGAGCTTGTCCTCTTATAAGCCATTGGCATCTTAAGCTTCCTTACTTTATTGAAAATTGTATTTGGAATAATATACGGTATGTATTGATTTATTGTAAATATTGGCTAGATAAAATTGAACTTGAACTTGAACTAAAATTTATCCTTGAGGTCTTAAAAGGTCTTAAAATTTCAAGAAATTTCGTTTTTCATGGACAAGCTCTGGAGATTGGATGTAAAGAGTTATGATGCAACAACGTCATATTACAAGTTTACCCAATGCTGTACGTCACATGTAGAAGTGGCTCGTTACCTTCCTTGTTTTTATTGTCCAAAAACTATTGTTGCATGATAGAACTGAAGTTATAAATAGCATAAGGTGACTTGTATTTTAACTTTTCGATAAAGGATTGAAGAAGAATGAAATCTTTTGAGTTTTCCAAATTCGGGTCTTAGAAACTCTTAAATTTTGTGAGTTTTTAGCTACAAGAACCCTGCTATTGCATGCAGTTGTGTACTTAACTGTTACAAGCATGTTTCTGGAACTCCTAGAAACTAAAGTGTAAACAAATACATGTGGCTGATGAGCGTGATGCTGCATCTAGTTATTGTTGCCGCACGTGTTTGTATTATACTTTATTGTGAAATGTGCATGTCATGCCATTAACCGAGCCATGTAAAGGTGCCATTGATCTTGTGTTGTCTATACACAGCTATTCTTGAAAGGTCTTTGTAATGTTGGATGGGATTTGCTGTCTGGATCATACAGCAAGAACAGGCCTTTACTGTATAGGAATAAATTGTTCTCTAGTCCTTCAACCTGTTGCAACTTATTTTATAAACATAAAAACATCAGAAAGTAGTCACTAAGTTATTTTATGTTTGCTCACACCTTTTCCACATTTCCCATTCTTTTTCCAAACCTTTTCCATGCTTTTTCGGTACCTTCTGTACTTACTCATTTTTTCATGTGTTTTCGCTGCTTTTCCATACTTTTCCCATTCTTTTTCCATGCTTTTTCTGTGCTACTTCCATACGGTTTCCATACTTTCCATACCTTTGGCATACATCTCGAGTTATTTTTCGTTTTCTACATTTTCCATGCCTTTTCCATGCTTCTCCAACAATTCTCCATGTCCTTTCCGTGCTTTTCAATACTTTTTCATTGTTTTCCATGCTTTTTCAATTTTTTCCACACTTTCCATGCCTTTTCCATGCTTTTTCAATACTTTTGTATTTATTCAAAACCTCTCTCCGCTTTTCCCTACTTTTTTATACTTGTTACATGCTTTTCCTTGTATTTTCATGTCTTTTCCATACTTTTTCCATTTTCCATGCTTTCCATATTTTATCCACATTTAGCTACATTTCCTGCACCTTTTCCGTGCTTTTTTCACATTTTCCCAAGCCTTTTCCATGCTTTTCGACGCATTTTCTGTTCCATTTACATGCTTTTTCATACATTTTCCATCCCTCTCTAATTTTTTTGTCTTTTCATGATTTTCCATGCTTTTTCCACACTTTCCATGTCTTTTCCATGCTTCTCCAATAACTTTTCAAGTCTTTTCCATGCTATTCCATACTTTCATTGTTTTCCATTTTTTTGCCTTTTTCCACATTGTCCATGCCTTGTCCATGCTCTTTCCATTCATTTCCAATTTTTTCATACCGTTTCCATGCTTTCCATGCCTTTCCTTGCATTTTTCATGTCTTTTGCATACTTTTACATTTTCCGTGCTTTTCCATACTTTTCCACTTTTCCTGCGCCTTTTACTTGCTTTTTTCATATTTTCCAAGCCTTTCCATGCTTTTCCACATCTTTTCCCTGCCTTTTCTGTCCCCTTTACATGTTTTTCCATGAATTTTTCACAATTTTCCAGGCTTTTTTCGTCCCACTCCAAGTTTTTTCATGTCTTTTCCATGTTTTTCCATAATTTTACCACACTTTCTGTGCCTTTTCCATTTTTCTCCAATAATTCCCCTCTTTTCCATACTTTTCCCATGCATTTCCTTGCTTTTTTCAGATCTTTTCTATACTTTTTCCATTGTTCATGCTTTTCCATACTTTTCCACATTTCCCTACTTTTTCCGTTCTTTTTCATGCTTTTCCACACCTTTTCCACGCTTTTTCTGTTCCTTTTCCATGCCTTTTTATACTTTTTCAATACTTTTACATGCTTCTCCCATTTTTGAATGTCTTTTCCATGCTTTTCCGTATTTCTTGCTTATTTTTCCAGGTCTTTTCCGTTCTTTTTCATATTTTCCCATGCCTTTTCCAATTTTTTTCATGCTTTTCCGTACTTTTGCAATGCATTTCCATGTTTTTTGTACATTTTTCATACTTTTCCGTGCTGTTCAATGTAAAATAAATATTTTCAATCCAGATTTTTAGTTGTGTGCATTACAATCTATATCATTACACAGACAACATTTTCCTAAAAAAGAATTAGGACTCAAAAAGTTATACTCAGAAATGAAATTGATATGATATCTCAAGTGTTACAGCGTATAAAGGCATTATATTCCCAAATCCCTTAGTAACACGTAACAGGATTTTGTGGAAGTGTTGAATGTCCATTAAATGTTTATTTTTTCCTGGGAGCTGACAACATCAGTCTTCTTTTAAAAGGTAATCACCTTCATTGATCTGGCTGGTCATGAGAGGTACCTGAAGACTACCATATTTGGTATGACAGGGCATGTACCTGACTTTGCTATGTTGATGGTGAGTAAAAGAAATCTATTTATATAATCATATATTCAATTAACTATGTGACGGTTTTGCCATGTTGGTAGGAATAATAATCATAACAAATCTTTGTTGAGGAGGCCTACATCTCATATCAAGTGGTTTACAGAAGGGCCCTCAAGAATGGTCAACAATTTAACAAACTCGCTCAACAGTAAGAGAAGTGAATACATGGATTGAGTATTCATTTAGTTGAGTAATCTGTCTTGCTTTCTATTTACTAGAAAATACGGACTTCAAGGCTGGGAAAGTTAGTAATGAAAATTACTTAAATTACACACAGTGCATTTTCTTTCTAACATACTCATCCGATATACTAATTTTTTTCTCCGAATACCAATTTTTTCAGATGAGTATGTTGGAAAGAATATGCACTCTGTGTAATTTAAGTAATTTTCTGTTTATCTTTTTGTCATTAAGTATCACTCATTGAAAGACATTTTGGGTACCATATGAATGTCGACTGAGTGTTCTTGTCCATGTGTTATATTCAGTACCAGTTTATAGCTGAACATGCAGTGGTTCTGTTCCCAGTTTTCAAAGATCAGGTAGAACTCTCCTCTGCCTCTCTAATAATTGCAACTTGTTGCCCAATTTAGCTATAGGGCTGGTTTAAATTAGTAGTTATAAAATGTTTCTCATTCTTGACTTTGTATAGTTGTATTTACAAGCTATTTTAATGCTATTGGTATTTTGTTTTGCAGATTGGGTCCAATGCTGGTATAATTGGTATGACAAAAGGTACGAAGAATTGCTTTCTTGTTTCCCACCCAAATCTATAACTAAGTTGTTATCGTATTGTAATCTGAAAAAAGTATCAAAATAATTCTCAGTACCGTAGCTGGGCAAAATGTTTCAGGGGGAACAACTTGGCCAAGTGAAACCTAAGGGGGTCCGGGGGAAAACCCCTGGAAATTTTTGAAATTTTCATTCCTGAAATCGCTGCAAATGCATCTAGTTTTAAAAACTAGCTCATATATATGGGGATCTCATAGATCTATTATTACTTTTTTCTTTCCCTCTCTCCAAATTATTTGGGGGGCCCGGGCCCCTCCGGCCCCTCCCCTAGCTACGGCACTGATTCTAAACAGCTTTTCGTAAAGTTTCACACATTATCTTTTTTTAAATTATGAAACAGAAAATTAGGAAAAAATGTGTATTTCTCAAACTGTATAGAATGAAGTATGGAATTTTTGTGTGACTAATTTCTTAAATAGTGTGTTTTATACACTCTTCAGAATGGCATTGTTTTATTCTTGAAAAAAAATTACTAGTAAGTTCTTTGAAGAATAATTTATTGCTTAATTTTGTAATTAATGAACTTATGTGTACCCTAACTAGGTACATGTATATTAATGATAATCTCTGCAGTTAGAGTACTTGGTGATCTTAACTTATTCCAGGGTTGTCAAAGGTCTTCATAAGTCCTTTAAAAGTACAAGGTCTTGACATAAATTTCATGTTTTTCCTGGAAAATGCTTGAGTTTTAGCACAATTTCCTCGAATTTTGTCAAATCATTCTTGCACTTCAAGAAAGGTTCTTTGCGGATTATGATGAGGCAAAAAGCAAAGCTTTGAACCAGATATTTGGTCCAAGATAGTGTAATGTGTAATATGTAATATCTTTTTGCAAAACAACTCTTGAAAATCGTAATTTGTTCTTGAAAAGTCTTTGGAAAAAAATTAAGGTCTTTTTGTACCCTAGCTTAGGATCCAGCTGCTGTTTGGAGAACAACTATACCTTTTTCTCGAATAATGACTGGATTCAAGCCAAGTATGAAATACTGACATTCGTGTTTTGTTCTAGAACACCTTGGTCTTGCATTGGCTTTGAATGTTCCAGTTTTTGTCGTGGTTACCAAGATTGACATGTGTCCTCCTAATGTGCTACAAGAGACGATGAAATTACTTGTCAGAATACTGAAGTCTCCGGGCTGCCGCAAGATTCCTGTAGTTGTCCAGAACAATGATGATGTAATTGTTTCTGCAACAAATTTTGTGTCAGAAAGGTTGGTTTTCAGTGGATAATTTATTGATTCTAAAGTCCTATATCGAGTATCTCTTGTACTTTTAGCAGAGTCTACATTTATTGCAAAGTACTAGCATGTCTAGAACTGTAAGCTTTCTTGAGGTTACCCTTACCAGTAGATTGTGGGTTACCTTTTGATGAATTGTTTTATATTTACAGCAAGATGTCAAATGAAGTTGACTTGAAACTACCTGTAGTTGCAATTCTGGCTGCTCTGTGTAAATCTGATACTAAAACAAAATAATTTGAAAAATGTGCATTTTTGCAAGCTTTTTTCGTTTGTAAATTTCTTGTAGATTTGGTTATCTAGCTGCCAGGAAATATGAAAATTCTTGAGAACTTGAGAAATAGGTAACACCAAAAACTTTCAAACTATCTTCACGACAAGCAAAGTGAATGTCATTTTCTTGGTTTTCGACAACTGGTTCAAACGTTAGAACGAATAACACCAATCATATCTGTTCTTCAATGAAAGGTCATTTTGCGGGGTTTTGGCAACTGGAGTGAATATCACCAATTGTTTCAATTCTTCGAGACAAATAAAAAGATTGGTCAATGTTTGGATTAACTATTTCGGATTACTTGGTTCTTGCAAAATCAGCTTTGGTGGAACACATGTTAACTATATTTACCGCAAGTTCTGAATATTTTAAATGACATTTTCTTGCAGGGTTTGTCCTATTTTCCAGATTTCCAATGTAACTGGAGAAAACCTGGATCTACTAAAGATGTTTCTCAATCTCCTGTCGATGCGCTCGCAATACAGTAAAGAGGAACCTGTAGAATTTCAGCTGGACGACTCCTATTCAGTTCCCGTGAGTAATTTGTGTGTTGATGAACCATTCCATGATTGAATTATGTGTTGATAAATGCATTTCGTAAGAGAATTTTGTGTTGATAAATGCATTGTCATGACATGAATGAATTGTGTGTTGATAAATGCATTTCGTAAGAGAATTTTGTGTTGATGAATGGAATCGTCATGAGTGATAGTAGTGTTCAATGATAATACATCCTGTTAGTGATTTGTGTGTTGATAAAAGGAATCATTTTGAATAGAAGTGGTGTTCAATGATTTTTCTGGTTGGTTGTTGGAATCCTCACGAGTGGTACTAGTGTCAAGAATTTCAATCCAAGATCTTATTTACAAAGAGATAAGCCCATCACCACCTATTTTAGAGTGTTGATGCTCAATTTCAAATACAAATCTATGGGCTGATAGGGGTGCAAAAGCAAGCACAAGTACAAATAAAATGCGGAAAAAGTGTAGTTTTTGCAAAGTGTGTGGTGAGGGTTGACTCGAAGACTCCTAAACTTTGAAAATATGTTTTTGAGAGAAAGGGCAACCTTCACTGATTCTATTTTTCAACTGCTGTCTTAAAATTCTACAGCTAGTGTTGTTCCTGAGATATCGACTCAAACTATCGACCAACTACTAGTCTATGAACACTTCCTTACAAATACCAGTATCGTTTTTGTGTTCTCTTTACCTTGTATACTGTATTTTCATTTTAATAAATCTGCAAGGTGGATAGTTGAACCTATAAAATCGAATATTCCAAACTACGCAGCTTAAATATTGTACAATTCGCGTTTCTCGCAGGCAAAAATATACTACTCAAACAATTTTCAAATATGTTTATTACCAACAGTGACGTGCACAAACATTATAGATACCATAACAGCTGAAGAATATTATAAATATGAAAGAAAACAATAACAAGAGGCTGTATTAACAGCCCAACTCGGCCCGACCTTGCCGTATTTTTAGTAATTCGTTTCTAAATTGACTGAAACAACGTATACTTCGATCTTCCTTATTCACTCCAAATCCTACAGGATGTGCATGCTACACGTGAATTTTCGGACAAAAGGAGATATAAACATCTTTCATCATACGTCTGATCTCCCGTGACGTATGCGAGCATCTGGAAACTATTAGCACGCGAGTCGAGCACTCTGATGTTTTAATTCTGTGTTTGAGAGGCGACCAGCCATCATGATGATAAATGTGTGTTTTTAACGTTGTATCTGATCTGATTTAAATGTTCTTTAAAAATGTTTCTTAAAAACTGAATTTTCGGTTGCAACTGCAACCTTCTTCAGAGTAACTCGGTTCTGTTCTGATTTTTTACATGCATGATTCTTCAGTAAAAAGAGGTTATCACATTTCAGAAGATAATAATAAACAAATATTATGTAATGTAAACGTGACTCCTATTTTTTACACTCGCCCTAGTTGAACCACTTTGTGGGCGTTTGTGAAGTGTTCAACTACACAGTTACTAAACAGTTTATCTAGTTCTTAGACCTAATTTCTCAACCGGCAGTATATCAGCATTTAGCGCAGCAAACCAACCAGCATTCGAAAGAGGTCAGTCTGTATCCTTCTGTTTTTCTGCGGGTCAAGCTGTCCTTCTGCGGGTCAAAATTCGCAACTGTGGACTCGGCGTGAAAGCAATCGTCATTCATCTCTATTTATGGCACGCCGTGACGCATGCGCATCCGCCCTCAACCCCCAAAAACAAAAAAAATTGAGTAAAAAACTCAACTCGGTTCTCTTCGCGCCAAGTAATAATCCAAGGACAAAGGTTTCCCTTTAGATGTTACGAACTCAATGCTGTAAAGAACTTTGAGACATTCGGCAGGAAGTACTAATTATACTGATTTTTTCTTTCCCTCCATCACCCCCAAGGGAGTTGGAACAGTTGTGTCAGGTACAACACTGAGAGGAGTGATTCGCTTGAATGATATTCTTATGCTCGGCCCAGATCCCCTCGGCCATTTTCAACCCATTGCGATCAAAAGCATTCACCGTAAGAGAATGGCTGTGGACGAGGTGCATGGGGGACAAACAGCTTCGTTTGCGCTGAAAAAGGTAAGGTTCGTCTCTGAACAATGATCACTAGTCTTTGAAACATACTGCTCTAGTTTCAGTCTTAAAACTATCAAATTTTGCTGGAATTCTCAAGCAACTGGCCCGGGAATGGCTATTGGTCATAAAGAGAGCTCAGCAGTTATTGAAGTCGATCCAAAAAGGGTTAGTGTTAAGGCCCATACAAACGGACGCAACATTGTTAGCCAAAAACACGCAACATTGTTGGGCCCAACATATTGCGTCCGTTTGCATCGAACCACAACAATGTTGGCACTTGTTGGCATTTGTTGCGTATAGTTTGAAACCGGTCATACTTTTAGGCCCATGCAAACGGACGCAACATTGTTGGCCAAAAAACCCCAACAACACACAACAATGTTGTGACTTGTTGCGTCCATTTGCGTGGGCCTTTAGGGTTAAGATTGGGTTTTGGTACAGTACCCACGATTTACGACTTGAACTATGACTCATGACTCGTTAGGGTTTGGGATAGGAATAGGGCCAGGTTAGGGTTAGGGTACTGTTCATACATCTAAAAGTTTGTGATGTCCAATAAATATGTCTTGTAACAGTAGTCAAATAGAGTTAAACCTTACTTGTTACAAACAAAATCTAAGGTCGCTATATTAGCTGGAGATGGAAACTGCCGTAAAAGAAAATACAATTAGTAACAAAGAAATGGAAACCTTTCTTTAGCCCTTGAAGAAACTGAAAAATAAAGAAAAAGTCACAACAATCTTTCTTCTTCATTAGTATGTATCCTTTTTGTCTGTAGGCATTTTTTCCCCTTAAAAGCTGTAAATGTAAATGCCAGTTTACGATAAACAAAACTTGTAAAATTGTGAAAAAAGTACTTGTTTGTAAATAAATATTACTATTAAGTAAATAAATTTTAAAAAACCCAGTCGTTACAGGGACCGCGGAGCAACTTTGAGA